>JAQMYJ010000004.1:5848509-5859146 GCA_030014305.1 Clarias laeviceps | reverse complement strand
CTTTGATTTAATTGTAAACAAGATGACTGAAATGATCAAAATCAATGTCAAACTGGCCAAAACACTCAATTTCAATGAGGGGTTGAATCATTTTGAACACAACTGTATATTATATATTATACACAAATACTGTATATTATATACAGTATAACTATATCTCATTGAATGTATAGTAATATTATAAAGAAAAAACATCTTGGAAGGAGGTAGCAGTCTGTACTGTACAAACCGAGTGCATTGCTAATCTCCCCCCAAAATATCCAGTACAAAGTCTATCACATAAGATTTAAATAAAACAATATGCAGAAACACTGTGCCCAACACTGTTTCTCATCTGAAGAAAAAAATACCCATTCACAAAAGACAAGCGACTTGTTATCTCTGCTATTCTGACTGCAGGGTTTGCCTAATAAATGAAGTTACTATATTTAAACAGGTATATACTATACGTGGTCATAGGTAACGGTTACTTATCTGCACTGCTAAAACTGCTTTGATTATCTTCAACTGTTTTCCTAATCATGCTTCTACAACTTGGTGAATGGAGCTTGCTGTGCTACAGGACAGACTGCAGACAGGTTCAAGTGATATAGATAAGCTCAGGTTTTCCCAGACTGCTACACCGGATGTGTAAGTGGGTTTATAAATGTATTTGGATTAACACCTGCAGTAGTGTATACTGAGTCTACACACCTGCCCATCAATGACAGTCCAGGCTCCAGGAACTTTATCATGGCCACGAATCCAGTTGTGAATAACATAAGCTGGCTGAGCCATGTTCACCTAGAAAAAGGAGGGGGGGGGAGACAGCAATGGGGGTGGGGAGAGGTTAAACGAGTTGAAAATGACCCTATGCACCTGTTAGTTATTTTAGCTTCTAGTAATACAGTGGCAGCTGACAGCAGAGTGACATTCCAGACGTCGATCTCTGAACTACAGAAACCCTGTGATATTTCTGAACCTCTTCTCTACTCATTCCCCTTCTCTCTTTTTTTCTATGCACACATTTCTTGCAATGGCAGACAACTTTCAGGTTTGTATCTGAACTAGCATGTGGAAAAGTACACACATTTATGACAAGGTCATTGGTCATGACTTATGCAACATCTTTGGCAGTGCCAGCACCCAAATTTCCTAGAAGCAATGATAGCAATGCTGGCAAATCAAAGAAAACATCATACTCATTCATGCACAGGTTCAAATTCTCCTTAATTACTGTAATTTCTGAGGAGTGCCGTAAAAAAGGGTTTCATTTTTCTTTCTAAAGTCATCTATATAAATCTAAAGCATGATATTGCTGAGTTGCTGTAATCGTAGATCAGATAGTGAATGATAGTAAATATATTTTTTTATTGGAGTATCTGTATCATTAGCCATTTGGTAATCCTGATTAAGAACATATCTGTAAATAGTTCTGTTCACTTCTGATGTGTGTAATTTGTAATTCGTTGAATTATAGTCAGCATATCAGTCAGTCTGTATATCTTCAACAGGGAATTTATAGAATTAGCCAGTTGTTAAAATTGTATAAAACCAAGTGGACTGATATTTTTTCCACCTTGGTATGTGCAGATTTAACATATCTGTGTATATTTATCCTGTAAGAATGATGTAGCCTGTGGGTCAGTACAGGTCTGCTGGTACTAACTAATGTTTTTGGTTGAACATTTTGAAACCTGATTATACTTACCATTACAACAACTGCTTGATTGTATTACAAAAAATGTGTTCTCACCAAAAACTTTGTTATTTTTGCTCAAAGCAACTACAAAATGCAAATACATTATATTAAAAGGAACGCCAAGGCAGCTATAAAACGGAGAACTGATACTAGACAGCTTCAGCTCTGTGCCTGCCTGTGAGTAAATGTACTTACTTTGGCATTGGATTTCTTTTGAATGCCTTCGTAGCTCGCTCCCTCCTCAGACTGTGGAATCCTGGGAGCTTTGCCATCTGCAACAAGTTGCACTGCCTCCACCTGTTGAAATCAGTATGTTTAAAATCTTCCGTCTATGTGACAATACCACTCGTCTACAGTAAATGCAATATTGTACATTCACCACTTTACCATAGCTTTGATTCCCTCTGGGAAGAGGAATCGGTTGTACAGTGTGTCCACGGTGTCATTGGGTTCCACCGGACAGTCCTTCTGCAGCAGGATGGGACCAGTATCCAAACCATCATCAGCCCAGAATATAGAAAAGCCGGCTTTTTTATCCCCCTCAATCAGAGTCCTGCACATACAAGAGTCTCCTTTATGTAAAACTACTGTATATGCACTAACAGTAAATCAACACATTGCAGTCCTCAATGTAGTGAAATAATTACATGCAGTTACACACAGTGATGGTTTATCTTTTTGTGTGCTACAAAGTTAATAAAACACACACACACACACACACAGGCAAACGAGCGGCTGTCCTGTACCAGTTGATGGCAGAAGCTCCTCTGTGTCTGGGTAGGAGGGACGGGTGGTAGATGATGGAGCCGTGCTTTGGATGGTCGATCACATTCATAGGAATGAACTGGGTGCAGAAGGGCAAGACATTGAGTTCAGCGCCCACGGCCTTGTAGGTGTCCACTACGTCGGAGATTGGTTTCCCCTTCACCCTCCAGCGCGGGAACTTAAACACTGGTGTGCCGTCTTTTTCTGCTGCCACAGCTGACAAACAGGTTCAACAAACAGTATTAGTTCAGATAAGGACACACACTGTTGCTGTCTGATAACAGAGACAAAACTGTCAGGTTAACTCCCTATAACTGGGTTTTCTTAGAAATAAAGGTTTGTTTGGTAAGACTTAGCAAGCTTATGTACTTACTTAAGTACTTACTTACTAACTGGTCCACTGACTTAAGTATGATAAATTATATATTTTATTCTTATGTTTTTAATATTTACTTATTTGTTTTATACAAGGTCATATAATGTTGTGAAACAACCATAAAACATTTTCCCTTTCTATACCTTTTCCATTACCAGTTCCTGTTATATAAATAGTTGTTATCTTTTATTTTCTCCCAAGTTATTAAGCCAAAAAAAAAAAAAGCATTCATTAATATGAACAAGCCTTCCATTGTGAAGACTTTGCTGTCACGTTGCAGCTTTACCATGAAGTTCTGAAACTGGAGACTCCTTTAATAACTACTAAACAAACATCTCCTTACTAAAAACTTTACACGTTTTCTTTAAAAACTAAACCTAAAAACAGTTTATTGTTGTACTTCAATTATTGTATGTTAGTGGCTTCTGTAGAATTCATTTAGGATTAAAATTCAGTTATTTGTCACATGTAAAGCATGTTATTTAGTATTTACTATGAATTATTCAGTCATTACAACAAACTATTTGTTAAAGATGTATAGTTACATCAGTGAGGAGTGGAAGCCAGGACACAAATGTGTCAATGATTACATCACCTTAGCAAGAAGGTTTAGACTTTAGTTCACACCTGAGAGCACTTGAGCACTGCAGGGAATTTTATTACACCCGGAGCAACCGCTGTGTCAACATTCTCTGCATTTCAACTCCACTTTGCTTTCATGCATAAGCAGCAAACTGCCAGGACATTTAAAGGTGTCTGAAAGAGGGTTAAAGAATGTTTTGATGTTTAAGATCAAAACAGTTTCGACATTTTTATATTAAAGCATAATCTTCAGTAATTACAATTAATTATATAGTAATTATACAAAAAAATGAGAAAGGAATATAGATATTAGAGTGAGGAATGTAAGTAGGACAGTAAATATGTAAATATGTGTGTTTGTGTGATGTAGTGTGATTTGTATGATTGACTATTTAGAGCTTTTTCCTGCTCTTCTACAAAACAATGAGCTCCTTCTAGTCAAGACCAGCTGGCTAAACACCTCTCTGACACCACTGACACCAACCTACAGTACATAACGTAATACACATTCCCATTCTCCTTTTCTATATGCATGCCTCAGCAACAGTGTCTAGTTTAAATACACACAGGGTTAAACTTCGAATATTGTACTGCGCAAAAATCTTTGTGCAATTTTTATTTTTATTTTAAAGCACCAGCCTCTATTGTATTTTAATGTAGGCTTGAGGAATAATTCTCCAGGGTTCATGAATGAGTTTTTTGTCTCTCATTTTCAGTCCAGTCCCTGAGCAGTTACAGAAGAATGTTTTTTGTTTGTTAAGCCACACCGTGACCTATGAATCATTCAAGAATAAAACACATCTAACTGAAGACATGAACCAGTGAGAAACAACTGTAAATGATAACAGATAATCAAACTGGCATTAGTGTACTGGTGATGCTGAATGCTGAGTGGTTGGAACAGACGAGAAAGGAAATGAGGTCGCTGCTGAGGTTATTACATAAACAACCATTTTTTAATTGTATCTTTAGGCACTTTGCAGCCTGTAGCAGTAAAACATTTGTTCCCATACAATTTAGTTCATTTTTTTTTACATGCATGAGGTGCTACAGTATAAACAGAACAATACACAATACATATTTTGATTATCTATATTATCCCTATAAATTATAATAAATCATTATATGATTAAACTAAGGATACTTGATTCTTTTATTTTATTGTGTTTACAGTAATTTCAGAAAATACTCCTTCTTTATGGTTTTATATGCAGATGATAATGACAGATCATAAAAACCATGCCACATAGCAACTTGGAGAGCTTGCATTTCATTCTTTGCCCAGAACAGTTCTGGTAACACGGTTACATAAAAGATACTACTAATATACATAGTAATATTGCATAAAATACTACAATGATTTTTATTATTTTATTAAATGGTATTAAAAAATTATTTTTAATACTGAAATATGTAAATAAATAAATAATGCTCCTGTCTCGTGCACAAGGAAAGCCTCAGAGCATTAACGGTGTGCTGTAAAAGCGAGTATGCCCCGCCCCCTCAAGCTGTCACTCACCTAGCGGGTCTGCCTTGCCATCTTTATCCGGGACAGTGAACACGCCCACTACTTTATGACCTTGCTTCCGGAGGCTGGTGTACACTTCCTGTCCAAACAAGCTCTGACCAATCAACGCTAGCCTCAGATTATTTTGCCAGCATGCCTGTGTGTAGAATTAGATGACAAGTAAAAAAATAAATCAAGGACAAGATAGTATTAATCTAAAAAAAAAAAAAAACATTCGCTGAGAATTGTAACGTAAAGCTGACTTTGTTTTTCTGTCTTTTACCAGCAGCGTAGTCAATAGAAATGTGCACTATACATTATATGGGTTATAGCGGTGTAAAGCTTTTTAGTGCATCTATCTATCTATCTATCTATCTATATATTATGATTGTATAGCTGCATATAACACAATCACAATCACATGTAGACATGTAGAAATTACTTCCAAAATACAGTAGGATCAGACATGTAACAGCTTGGAGATTCAGTCAACGTCACTGTTGCACTCATCGAATAGAAAAAAAAGCAACTTATTTATAAATAACGCTTTTGCATGTCTTTAGTAATGTGAGATGCAGTGCCATTTCCCCTAACACTTGCTGATGCAACTCAATGCATGTATTTCTGCTGGGAAGTCCAGAGCGAGACAGAGAGAGCGAGAGAGAGAGAGAGAGTTTTCTTTCATATTTAAAATGTTTATAAATACAGATTATAATGTAATAAATATTCTATACTTGATTTGGCAACAATGTTTGTTTGTTTTTTACTTTCATGCCAATAAAGCCCTTCTGAACTGAGATAGAGACAGAGAGAGCAACGTGGCCAGTGGGAACCCTTGTACAGCTCTACAGGACACACCAGGACAGAAAAGCCACTACAGACATGCACTGCACAGATTAATGGTAATACACCAGCTCGTTGCACGTACTGTACTGCGTCTAATATCTCCAACAGCACCCCGAACAATACAAAGCATTCAAGATTGCACCTGTCCCTAAATTTTCCATAAATGCAGGATTTTTATGATAACCCTATGTTCCATCCCTGCTGCACATTTTTTCATTCATATTGCGACCAGCAGCAATAAAGCGAGCAATCGTTACTCACGGAGGATGTGGAAAATTTCCTAACGACCGTGCTAACCGTCCACAGCATGGCGACAATGTAACGATTTATTTAAAAAAAAAAAAAAATGCAACAAAATAATAATGTAGACCGCGAGCGCACACCTGCTCACTAGCGTGTGTATTTGTACGCGAGCAGCTCTCACTGGCCTCGGCTAGTTTATATTAAGGATGGGCGGATCGATACCAGAGAATAGATACTTCCCGTCCTATTGGTAGTTCAGTTTTGGGAATACATCTTCAGATTACTGTATATACTATATATATATAAATAATTGATATCATGCACTGTCTTTAATGAAAGATTATATGAGTTTTATATTAATCGTTATTGCTTTAAAGTGCTGTTTAGTACAAGAACTACTTTTCCTTCCCCAAAGCTTTACAGGCAGGCAGTAGTCAGGCATGCAGAGAAACCGATTCGGCCAGTTAGTCGCACAATGGCAGGACGCAAAAGAGAAATTATCTGAGCTATTGCACACTCAATGAAGTAAAATGTGACATATGTCAAAAGTCAGTAAGGTATAGTGGCAAGACCACATACCTGATGAAAAATTGCCCAACAGAAGAGCATGTGGTTCATTCTACAAAAATGGGAGAAAGTGCTGTCACTTCGTTTTGTTGCTAACAAAATTACCTGTATACACTATATGGACTAAAGTATTTGGCCAAACCTGTAGCGAAATTGTATCCAAATACACACAGTTTACACAGTGTTTCTGTGAGAATTCGTGCCCATTCCAGGTCATCCCGAAGGTGCTCGTTATCATAATAAGGAACAGCAGAGTTCCAGCATAAGGCAAAGTATAAGGCAAGGGAAATTGAACTCTGTTTAAACATGCAAATTTGTTCAATGATGTCAACCATTTAAGTATGACAAATACACACATAAAAAAATAAAAAAATTAGGGTCACAGCACTGTATTATAAAAGTATCCTGTAATAATAGGTTATTTTTATGATTAAACTGACGTTTTTGTACTTTTATCTTGCTTATCTAAAAAAACAACCTATGACACATTTATGAATTCTTGAAGGTGTTTATTGTCTTCAGGTGAGGCAAGTTTTTTTTTAAATTTACATTAGTGTAGAAAAAAATGACATTTCAAATAATATTTTAAAAATCTGTTTGGATTTCTTAACCTTAAATAAGTAAATTATACAGTAATTATACAGTGCATCTCAAAGATTTAAGAGTATAAATTAGAATAGCACGTTTTTGTATCTTAATTCAAAAAGTGGAACTCATATATTCTAAATTTATAACATGTTAAGTGAAATACTTAGTCATTTTGTTTTAATCAATTTGAATGATTATTCAAATTGATTAAAACAATCAGTCATGGGCTTGATTGTTCATGGGCTTACTTCTATGGGGTTCAGGTCAGGTGATTTGGCTGGCCTTCATAAAGCTTGTCAGCAGACAGTATCATGAATTGCTCAAAGCCGTGGTGACTTTTATAAAACAAATATGAGCAGATGACATGGTAGCCCATCGCTGACTATAGAAAATTTACACTGGACTTCAAGCAAATTGGATTCTGTGCCTCTCACTCTTCCTTTAGACTCTGGACCTTTTTTAAGTGAAATGCAAAATTAGCTTCCATTGAAAACTTGACCACTGAGCATTGGTCCTGTCTTTTGTCTCATTATCCAAAGGCTTGTTACTAGAAATGCAAAATTCATAGTCCATATTCTTTGGTCGCCTGTGTGATAGCTCTTGATGTACTGACTCCAGCCACACTCCACTCCTTGTGAAGCTTTCCTGAAGTCTTTAACTGGCTTTGACAATCTTCTTAAGGCTGCAGTGATTCCTGTTGCTTGTCTACCTTTTCTTACCACACTTGTCTTTCAGTTAATTTTCCATGAATACGCCTATATACAGCACTCAGTCTACAGCCAGCCCTTTCAGCAATGACCCTCTGTGGCTTACCCTCCACTCACCTTTCATGAGTTATAAGCCATAACCATCAAAATTAAAACAACAAAAGAAGCTCGAAATATTTCACTTCTTGTAATGACTAGTATAAATGTAAGCATTTTAAAAATAAATTATAGAAAAACATTTTCCATGATATTCTAACTCTAACTTGAGATGCACTGTACATGCACACTTAAAAGGCTTGCACACTTTCAAAGGGTAAGATAAGGGGCAAAAGTGATTTATTCTTGGTGTACAACATCTTAATACACATTAAAAACAGAACTACAAGAAAAGTACTGCTGGTGGATTTTTAGTAGGGCTTTAAAGCCAAAATCAGATGATGAACCACTTTAAAAAAAAGGAAAAACAATGAAAAAGTGCTTGAATTAACTACAAGTGACTGCATTATATCTGTTTTAGGTTCATTTTAAAAGCAGGTTTCGTTTGAGCAGTCAGAACCTTGATACGATACGTGGATATCAACACAAGTGATGGCATTTACTGGTATCTCCCAATACTGGTCAAAACAAAATGAATACCACACAGAATGATTTTTTCACTGCTTCACTTCCATTTGGGTGTTTTAACACAAACATAAATAGTTTACATATAGCACCTGTTATTATACATGAATAAACGGTCCTAAATTGCAACAAACCCCACAAGTGTAAAGAAGTTAAACAAGCTCGGTCAGGTTTCGTCCTTGGAAAATAAAGCCCATCACATTGTGCATGCAGGAGGGATTTCATTCTAACATTATTTCATTCATCAGCCAGCCACTAATCCCACAGGTTTTCAGTTTCAAGACTAAACCAGCAGCTGATGAAATCACAGGAAACGGATCCCAGCTCCAAACTGTACTCCATCGCATATCCTTCACAAAGAAACAAAATAAAATTCAAATTTACAAATGACAGTCGCTCAAACCAAAGCAACAAAGGAAAATCATATTAAAGGGCAAAATAATTTGTAATCTGCAAAGTGTTAAGCGCCAAAATAAGTAACTAAAAATTAAATCAAGAAAGTGCTTCAAAGTCAATGTTAGAATTTGGATGGTTTCTCTTCTGCTTCTTATTATGACATATCCTGTATTACAACATTTTTATAACGTCTTCTGAATCAGACATATATTGGCATGACATTTTTATGTGGGTTTAAAGGATGTTCCACAACCTAAATATTTGCATGTAAAAATGCATGTAAAAAAACTTCTTCCTACATCCTCTTGTATTAATTTCTAAGCTCCTAGCCTATATTTACACCAGTGACCATTTGTAGCACAGATTTGTTTCTTGTGAGTGAGCAGTGATCACTTAAACTGTAACCAATGATAGGCAGAAAATAAAAGTTATGAGTGTAGTAGTTATTAGTCACAGTACTGAACACTGGCCCAAGAAACTCTATAAAGGTGATTTATGAATATGTCCAATATTAAGCAGATTGCTGTACAAATAAAAAATGAGGCATTTAAAACTGAATAAGTATATATACGCTTATGTACAGGAGTGTAGTGTGCATGTGCATGCTGGCACCTGTCTCCGCTCTGAACACCCATGGGAATGCAGTAGTTGAGCTCTAGTCTTGCGATGTTTCCCAGTCGGAGAATGATGCCTGCACCGTAGGACCAGCGAATACATTCTGCTAACTTCTGCAAGTGTGCATGTGGTCCCTCCCCTGGACACACACACAGCATAATTCATTAAATGAATGCTCAGAAATTTTTATTTAAAATTTCCTGGCTGTTCTTTAAGCACTGCTTTACAAAGTCACAAAACCTGTGTTAACTGCAACTTGATAACTTGTGTACAGTACATTGTTAGAGGGCACATTGCCATTATGTTAGAGGACACATTGGCATTATAAAAGAATTATACACGGATTTAAATTTAATGCATTTGAAGCTCTTTATAGTAATCTAAAAAGTGTAGCTACAAATATGAAGTCACCTCAGTCGATCCCACTAATTATCATTTACAGACCTCCAGGGCCGTACTCTGAGTTTCTCTATGAATTAGCAGATTTCCTCTCAAACCTTGTCGTTTCTGTGCGTTAATTGCTGGAGACTATAATATTAATTTTGAGAATCCAGAAGACCCTCTGAGGACAGCATTTATGTCCATACTGGACCATGTAGGAGTAAATTAGTGTGTAGTAGGACCCACTCATAAAGCAGGTCACACTTTAGATTTAATATTATTCTTCGGATTAAGTATAAGAAATATAATCACAATTCCACAGTCTGAAGCTATTTCAGATCACTGTCTTGTCTTGTGATCCAGATGATAAACTAAGCACACCACATAAAAACCTAGAATACTTTACATGCTTCCTCTGGGCATGTAATTTGTAATCATAGTATTAGTTTTCATTGTTATGCTGATGACACACAGTTATAGGTCTCAGCAAAACCAGACGAGAAAAACAGTTTACTAAAGTTGAGTAATGTGTGCAGAACATAAGAGATTGGATGTTAATTGACTTCCTTCTGCTTAATCCTGATAAGACAGATGTTCTAGTCATAGGACCACAAGCAGCTAGAAGTAAGATTTCTGATCACACTGTAACTTTAAATGGTCTTTCTGTTCCATCAAATGCAACAGGGAAAGACCTCGGTGTGATTATAGATCCCAGCCTTTCATTTGAAGCACATGTAGATAATATTACCAGGATAGCATTCT
>JAQMYJ010000004.1:5826356-5847513 GCA_030014305.1 Clarias laeviceps | reverse complement strand
GCAGAAAAACTAGTTCATGCTTTTATCACCTCTAGGTTGGACTATTGTAACGCCTTACTGTCTGGTTGTTCAACTAGATGCATAAACAAGCTTCAGTTAGTCCAGTATGCAGCAGCGAACCACTAAAACCAGAAGATACGAGCACATCACCCCTCTGTGAGTTTTTCCTAGCCACTGTCGCCATCGCTGTTGTCTTACTCATCTCGTCTTATCAGTTTGATTCATATAAATTCACATTTTATACTTAAATAATTCTTTGGACTGTGTAAAGCTGCTTTGCGACAATGTCAATTGTTAAAAGCGCTATACAAATAAAATTGAATTGAATTATAAACTTAATTATGTAAATGTCATCACATGCAAAGGAAAAGAAACAGAAGAGAACAACATGCAAATATGGTCCTTGCTTGTACTCATGTATTCTCAAAAGCTATAAGAACCTTTTAAAGCTTTTAAGGGCTCTTGTTAATTCTGCCAGCTTCAAAATTTCAGTGTTAATTAATGGGTAGTATAAAATCTAAAACCAACTTTACTGCAGTGTATGAAATGAATCATCTACTCTGACATACTGACCATAGTTGAGGTTGCAGATATTTCCTGCATTAAGGAAGAAGTGTGTTCTGAAGAGATCAGCAAAGCCACCTCGGGTTGTGCGGAAAGGGAGTGGTGTGTATAGGTGGAGCCCTCCAGCCCAATATGCGTCTCCACCCAGGAAGTCACCTTAACAGGCAAACAAGCAAATAGGCAATTTTTTAATCAACTAATTCTTAATTCAAAATCCATGTTTAGTTTTTTAATGTACACTGTCTGTAAATCTGAACTAGCCTTCACTCTGAGGGCCGATGCAGTACATGCCGAATCCTCTGACGCTGGTCGGACCACCCAGGTAGAACCTTTCATCAGAAATGAAACACACGTCCATGAATCATGTATTTCATAATTAATTCCCATGCTTTATTTGTGCCGCTAAATACTGGAAGTCTTATCCTCTAGGAATCCTGACGTTTGATTTAATATTATACAACAATTTGTTCCAACTAAGCAAAACTAAACTTGGTGTGTTAAACAAGTGACTGTACATCCTACCCCACTAGCTTTCTATTTAATGCTGGAACTCAGAATTTAACATAGCTTATATTCTAAAGCAGAATAAGTGGAAATATATATATAAAATATATATATATTTAAAAAGTAGAAACTTTTTTAATATATATAAAAAAATATATATTTAAAAAATATAAACTTTTACAGGAGATTTACAGGACTGTCCTCTGCCACCATGTTTTATTCTTATCACCTTTTGGCTACATAAAATAAATAAATCAGCCCTGATGATAACCAGCACAACAACACACCCTCTTGTGTGACACTGCTTAATAATCCACTTAAAAATTTATTGAATAACTAATTTGCAGCAATGCACTTTATTTCCGGATATAAGCACAAATATCATTAAGCCAGACAGACAGGATCCTATAGTCCCTGAATGATTCAAACCCAGTGTTTTTAGATTTGATATAGGAGTGCACAGTGGACTGAGAATGTTTATTAAATCTACAGAATAGCTTAAAAGTAACAGAAAATTTACACAGCGTTAGGCTCTCTTTGCACGTATGACATTATGCTCAGTGTAGATTCATCTAATTTCCCAAAACACTATAGCAGTTTCATGTATCATTTAAAAAGTATTTCTTACTTTCAACTGCCATGGTTTTAAATACATACAGATATATAGACTGATTTAATTTATTTTTTACTTTTATAAATTGACCAATAAGTTAGTAACATCGGTAACATATATCATTGTATAACATTTTTCTGATAGACTGTGGTGCATAAAATAGAAAATTATACATACTTGTCTGCAATCGAGATGGGTTGACCCCCAATAGGAAAGATCATTCCTCCCCAGAGAGATGCCGAGAGAACCTAAACAACATGTAAACATTTATTTTCAACCAAAAATTTTATTCACTCCAACAGTATTTCACACAAGATGGACTTACAGAGCCCCAGAGGAATGGTTTGTTTAACTGCAGCTCAAAGTCTTCCTTCAGGAAACTTGTATCTCCTCCAGTGTAGCCTGCTAGCTCCTGTAACATCATAGGCAGTTCATTAACACAGCAGGAAAGAACCTTGTCAGCAACCAAATAAGGTGGAAAACAAGGAAAAAAAATAATCACAATGATCATTTAAAAAATATTTTATTGATGGAACACACCTGGTTGATCCGCAGTAAGGCACCTTTTCTTGGTAGGATGGTGGAGTTCCTAGTGTCGATCGCCATCGTGTGCTAGAGTAACATCAGTTGAGAATAGTCATTAAAAGATTTTTGGATTAACAAAAGTTACTGTTCCATGCATGCTCAAAGATTATTGGTAAAATACATTTTGTTACAAATATTTGCAAAAGACAAGCTTTATTTCAACTATTAGTGAACTGAAGTGTGCTGTTTGGTACATCCACTTTTCTTCCAATTCATTTTTTTTTTTAACCATTACAGATTTTTTGTGTGTGTACGTTATCGTTACGGAGGTGTATAGAGGTGTAGCTTTCTTTATATAATGCAGAAGCCGTGAGGAGTACAAACTTGTACCATTTGACGAGTACAGTATAGCGCTAAGCTGTAAAGATTTCTCAGTTAAGACAAATAAAGCATTTTACATGACTTCCAGGGCTTAAGCTTGAAATAACCCACCGAGAGAGCAGACTTGAGCTTGTGGCCGCTTTCTTCTCGGACAGCAAATGATGCGCTGCGTGCGAGGCAGCTCAGTTCCCGCCACACCCCTTCCCACTTTAGTGTGTGATTCGTCATCCACAAAGGGAACTGAGGAAGAGAAAGGTAAACACTAGGGTTAGGGTTGCTTAATGAATTTGCTAGTTGTTATGATTAGTCTAACAACCCAACGGTGAAGACATTATGATTCTTGGGGCAGTACAGTAAAACTATGAAACTAGATTTTTGGTCAAAATGCACATCTTAATATCTCCAAATACATGTCCCTTCACTCTGCATCTTTCATACATAGAATTATGTCCATCAGTACTACCACCTGCACAAAATTTAATTAAAGTGCCAATGACATAACTATTCATTTAATGCACATTCTTTAACTCCTTTTCACACTTATGGGTCCAGAGGGTTTTAAACACGAGTGGATCCATTAAGAGAATTTGTGAGTCTTAGATCCTTTTACTAAAAATTAGAGAGAATGTTCTCCCTGTTCTGATGGGCTGTGTACTATTATAACTATTATCTAACATAGAAATGCAGCTGATTACTGTATAAAATGACAAATTGGCCTATTGTTTTTTTTGACCACATTGACCACGCACTCACTGGTCCGTTTGGCCGACGCTGCCTATTATTATAGTTGGTGAAGAATGCCTGTGACACGCTCACAGTATGACATAAAAGCAGTTAGGGGTGGAGCCACAGGTAAACCTCATGTACGCCAGCACAGCCGCAGGTAACCTCTAGTGTGTAATAAAGCAACTAAAAATAAAGCAGGCACAAGCAGACTATTTTAACAGCACACCCAAATTATATCTTTACAATCAGAAGTAAAATCCCACACTTGAAAACAGAAATCTTTTGTTTAACCTATAACTTTTTTCTTGGCAAGGTCACCATTCGGAGTCTATCCTAGCAACAAAATAAATCCCTCAGGAATTATCTAGCACTTTTACAAGGAGAGCTTAGGTTCAAACCTTGGACCCTGGGGTTCTGAGACATGACTACTACCTGCTGCATCACTGTGCCACTGAAATATAGTCACAATAATACCTGTAAATTGTTAAAAAATACAAATACGATTGAATTGATATAAGCTTACGTTAAGTTCTGTGGAAACTCCCCTGTCAGTTTCCTTCAGTGAACTCCATGGAAACTGGCCAGTCACTTTATAAAGGTTTAGTGCAAAACTGCATAAATGAACATGAAGGGAATTTAGTTAAAGAAACATTTTACCAGGTGAAAACTAATTTCATTTTTTCGTACTTGCGTTCATAATATCCAGGCTGAGGTTTAAAGAAAGACAAGCCGTATGATGTCTCCTTAGTCCCGTAGGAAAACTGGAACGTGAGCTTCTCTCCACGACCAAACATGTTGGGTAATTTAACGCCAAGCACCTGTATTTGAGGAACATACACAAGAAGAATTTAATTTAATTTCTTGCCAGAATTATCTTTTTATCCAATATTATTTGGGCAGCAAATAAAGCACTAAATTTTATATAGTGTGATGTCTAATAGTAGAAGATATTTATTGTCATTGTAGCTTTTACAATTCAATTCCACTGTAAACAGTCCTTAAAAGCAGCTCAGCGAAGTAAAAAATGATAAACATATTAAATATACAATCCACTGACATAAATAAACTCAGTACACAGGCAATGTGTTTAATGGTCTTAAATTGTATTCACATGTGACAAATTGTATGCATTGTTGGAAATGCACTGTGGGTGTTGCTTGTCTCACCATGCTACCCTCATTGTTTCCAACCATCGTGTTATAACTGCCTGTGACCCTCTTCATCTCCGTCACCTCAAATGTAACATCTAGACCATTAGGCAAGGCATCATCTCCTGAGAACCAGAACATGAGTGTTAGGGACATATTATGCAGAATGTACATTAAAATACATTTACACCACAGCACAGGTGAATGCTCGACTAAGGTGGGACTGAAGGTGACATGTGACATGAGCATTCTTAATTGTGTTGCTCTCTATCTCTCTCTCTCTCTCTCAGTCCTTCTCCCCTGCTTCCCTCGCTTTGTTGAGCCACATATGGCACTCCTGAGGTGCAAGCGATACTGACCCCTTCTGCCCTCTGCACCTGCCTGATCCATCCTCATGCCCTACTTCTGGTTGGTGCTCATATCACATGGAAACCACTCACTGCTGCTGAGGATCTGCTTATATATACAGGTGATAACCAAAACAGTTTCACTTAGAAACCACTACCATAGCTTTGGAATGCATTTGACACAAAAAAAGAAATTGCTATGATTGCTTATAACTGCAATTGATCTGATTTTTAGGACTGAACTTGAATCAAAGTATGTTTTTCTTGTTAACTAAAATGCATGTCCTGTTACACAATTGCACTCTTAAACTTATAGCACACAATTTCCTAAGCACACTAATGAGATTTGTTAATGCTAATCACAGCATTACAATACAAGCACTCATGCTCTGTTCAAAGTCACAATAAACACACAGACAGAAGAAAGTGTGCATATTGTACCTTCTGAGACGTCAATGAGAACTTCCACCTCTTTGAAAATGCCCAAACGAAGCAATTTCATTCGAGCCTCGTGTGACTTCCTCATCACCTGTAAAGCAAGCACATAAAACAACAATTTCCTCACAAACTTTAACCGACCGTGTGAACTGTCTTGTCTTGAGCTAATCACTATGCTTACATCAATGAGATTTTTTGCACTGAAGACATCAGCAATCTCATAGCCCAGGTAGTCCTCTTTAGTTCTTCCCAAGCCTTCGATGCTGACATGTTGCACAACAACCTAAAGTGAACGGAATCACAAGACATGTCATTTAAAAAAAAAAAAAGAAAAAAAAAAAAAAAGAAAAGACATTTATGCTTTGATTACACCGTTTTTCTTGTTTTTCTCTTTTTTTAGAACTCTTAATGATTTAACTCTGGTTATCTTGTTAATGGTCTGAAACAGGACAATGCATCATGAGCACTTCTTAGTTGAAGCAGGTCTGCTGATGTCTGCTCACAGTTTTTTCTTAACAACACAATACACACGGAGGAGTTTTACTCTGAGAACCTGATGGTCATTACACTTGTACACTGAATGCATCTACATTCTGGAAAGAAATAATTCCCAGCCTTAATTCTTCATATATTTTGGGATAATTCCCTAATCGGCGTTCTCACATTGCCCATAGAGTGTGAATGAGTGTGTGTACACCGATCAGACATAACATTATAACTATCTCCCAAATATAATAACACACAATAACAGCGATGCACTGTGTGTTCTGGCACTTTCCTATTACAACCAGCATTAACCTTTTCATCAATTTGATCTACCCTTGTTTTGCTATTGGATCAGACTATACGGGCCAGCCATCGCTCCCCACACACATCTGTAAGCCTTGGCCACCCATGACCCTCTTGCCGGTTCACCAATTTTCCTTCTTTGGATTACTTTTGCTATGTCCTGACAACTGCAGCCCAGGAACATCCCACAAGAGCTGAAGTTTTGGAATTACTCTGACCCAGTCTTCTAGCCGTCACAATCTAGACTTTGTTAAAATCACCCAAATCCTTACGTTTGGCCATTTTTTCTGCTTTCAATACATCAACATCAGGGAAAAAGATTCACATGCTGCCTAATATATATCCCACCCACTTCTAGCCACCATTGTAATAAGACATTGAAAATGTAGCTACTGCTAGAAGGCCAAATTGCAATGGCAAGACAACTGGGTGGGATGTTCCCAGTTTGCAGTGGTCAGGAATTACCACTGATCCAAGTGAATTACCACTGATCCAGAATATAGACAATGAGTGAGTAATTGATTGATTTAAGCATTAAGGTGAACTTACATCCTTATTTTCCAGGACTTCTTTCTTGGTTTCTTGCTGTGCCTCCACCACTTCCAGGTCATCAGTGTGAACGCCCAGGTCGGGTCCATGCATCGGGACAGGGTCCATGCTCTACAGTTTAACATCACAAATACATGCAAACCTAAATAAAATCACACATCTCAGATTCATACAACATCTAAGATCTTTCACAATTCATTAATTAATGACAATCCAGCTGTGACATTAGGCATAAGGTAGAAGAGGTCACACCCAAATAAAGCGTATTTTTCACTAAGCCTTCATAAAATAGAATTACCCTTGCATGCACGGTCCCCATATCAACGTCCTTAAAGTTATAAATATACTGTAATTTTTCAAGGAAAGGCTGTTGTATATATTTTTTCTTATTTAATAGCGGACCAGACTCCTTTCCAGGGAGACGCCATGACACATACGCACAGCCTCGCTGCAATCCTGCGCTGTGATTGGCCAAAATACATGACGTCACAACAGACCGGGCAGGGCCACGCGTGATGCACGCGGAAATACCATGTCATTCCCAGTCAGATCTCAGTGATGGAGCAGTTTAAAGCGTAAAAATTGAATTTTTAGATAAATGTCATTGAAATAAATTAATGCCTACATTGTGACATTATTGAATTAGACTATTCAGTCTCTTTATAGAAGACAAAGTAGACTTTAGTCTTAGAAAAAACTTTATTCGTTAAAACTTTATTTATATACCACTTTTTGTGGTCATTGTCGCAAAGAAGCTTTTGAGAATCAAAATAAAATTATGGAAACAAGTATGAAATTTGTGATAAATGTATATATATATATATATTAAAATGATCAGATTTTCTGCAGGCTGAGGGCGACGGTGGCATGGAAAAACTCCCTGAGGTGGCAATAAGAAGAAACCTTGAGAGGAACCAGACTCAACATGGAACCCATCCTCATTTGGGTGATATCTGATGTAAGAAAATGTTTTGCAGTCATACTGTGCGTTAGGTGGCTGGAAGTTCAATATAACAGATTATGTGTTTAAGTTAATATGGAGTCCAATTCATTATTGGAGGCTCAGGAAATTCCAATCCTAAACTATTAAGCGAATCCAGTCACAAGTCCTCAGAGAAAAGCTATCAGCATCAGTCGAGGCCTGGATCGTCTTCATGGCAAAATGGAAATGTTCCCTGTCACCACATTCATCCCAAGCAGACCACATGATCTCCAATAAAAAGCGGGGCACCAAGATAAGTAAGACAGGTCTGGAGAGAGAAGAGAAGAGAAACAGAGATAACAGTAATAACAAAAATATAGTGTGTTGTGTAAGAAAACAGAGGGTGTGCTTTGAGAGAAAAATCATCAATGACTGGGTTGTAGGATCAAAAGGAAGTTCAATATATTAAGTATTTAGTTATAATTTTTGCAGTATTATAATTTCATACCTACAGTGATTTTAAAATTTGAAACGGATTGGCACCCTGTGCAGGTGTACCCTGCCTTATGTCCTAAGTCTTCTGGGATAGGGTCCAGGCCCCCACAATCCTGTTCACAGGATAAGCAATATAGAATATGAATGAATGCAAATGTTATCACTTAAATTCAAGATTTTCTAAACTCAAATTTGTTCTTTTATTACTTGTTTATTATTATTTATTTATTCATTATTTATTTATTATTTGTTTATTATTCGTCAGGAAGGGCACCTGGCATAATACCCAAGTTGTGTGTGCGGATGGTCCGCTGTGGTGACCCCTCAAAGGGAGCAGTCAAAAGACCAACTACCACAACACTTGTTTTTTATTTATTTATTACACGCTAAGATTGTGGGTTCTTTTTATTTAATATAATTTAGAGGTATTTCATCCATTATTTTGTTGTTTTTGATAGGCTATGAATAAAACGCGTAATTAACGCGTAAACGAGTAATTGCTTTTGAAAAAAATAAATTCAATTAAAAAAAATAAATGAAAAAGATTTAGCCTACATTTAGTTTTTAAGAAAAAGAGAAAATCTGGTGGTTTAGAATTACATATTTTATATTACTTCTAATCAATTTTTGGAATGCAGATAGGCTTTACCTGGGATTTATTAAAGTAAAGCTCAGTCCACTTATTACTGAGTATTAGCTATATAACCTATAAAATGCATTACATAAATGTACACTATATGGACAAAAGTATTTGGCCAAATCTGCAATGACATTGTATCCAAATACATATATTTCAATATGGAATAGGAGCTATAACAGCTTCCATACTTCTTGGAAGGCTGTCCACAAGATTTTGGAGTGTTTCTGTGAGAATTCTTGCCCATTCATTCTGTAGAGCCTCTATGAGTTTGGGCACTGATGTTGGACGAGAAGGCTTGGCTGACAATCTCTGTTCCTGTTCATCCCAAAGGTGCCTGATGGGGTTTGAGGTCAGGCTCTGTGTGGACCAGTCAAGTTCTTCCACACCGAACTCAGAATATCATGTCTTTATAGTCCCTGCTTTGTGCACTGGGGCACAGTCATGTGCCTTGTGCCTTCCTCAAACTGTTGCCACAAAGTTGAAAGCATTAAGATTGCTCTTCACTGGGGATAAGGGGCCTAATTGAAACACATGAATTCCACAATTAATAGGTTTTGCCAAATTCTTTTTGTCCATATATTGTATCATTGGACAAAGATAATTATAATGGTTATCTAAAGTATGCAAAAAGTGTGACAGTATTATTTTTGAAGCACTCTGTCTGATGCACACTTCATACATATAGTATATAGGTTAACAATATGACTGACTGTGTATGTGACAAAAATACACAGATGTATTGAGAGATGCGTTCTTGGTGCTTGACTGATTTTAGAAATGGTGATTAAGGTGAATGGCTAAAAGGACACTAGAAAGGGGAATTATGTTAAAATGCTCTTTGTCAACTACATTTCAGCATTTAACACTATGATTCCCTCCATAATCACCACCAAGCTGGAGCACCTGGGACTCATCAGTGGGTCTGTGTCAACTGGTAGACCATAGGCAGTAAGGATGGGCAGACATGTCTCAGCCTCCCTCACTCTCAGCACTGGAGTCCCCAGGGTTGTGTTCTGAGCTCCCTGCTGTACTCCCAGAGAGAGTGGACAGCTGTGGATACCTCAGTGTTCACATCACGCAGGACGTTCATGCTTCTGTCACATCAACACTGTGGTGAAAAAGGCCCGGCAACGTCTACCACCTCAAATGCTTGAGAGACGTTAGACTGCCCTCCAAGTTACTTAGGAACTTTTACTTCTGCACCATAGAGAGCATCCTGACAGGGAAACACTGCAACCTGGTTTGGGAACAGCACCATGCAGGAGAGGTGAGCTCTTCAGAGAGTGGTGAGATCAGCTGAGCGCACCAGCCATACCCGACCTGCACTTAATCTACAAGAAAAAGCGCTGGACCAAAGCCAGGAAAATCATGAAGGATCTCAGCCGCTCCAACAATGGACTGTTCTGTCTGTTGCGGTCAGGAAAGTGTTTCCGCTCCTAAAGGCCAACACAGAGAGACTGAGGAGGACCTTCTTCCCGCAGTCTATACAGACTCTCAACCAGAACTCCACATAGGACTCAACTGATTGGACTCGCTATGTTTCCTTCACACACCAAAAACAACCACTTTGAACTTTTGCACATAGCACAGGACTGAAGTAACAAAACATGTATGTTGCACATTTCTGATTATGTTTAGATATGAAATTGGACTACTGTTGCACTACTGCACTTTAAGGATGAACAATACCACTGCTGCTCACCATTTCAATTTACACTTCATGACCACCCAGTATCATGCACATTGCACATTCCACATACTTTATGCAGTTCATTTATACAGTTTTTACTTTTTACATTCTTACATTTTTATATATTTTACATATTCTACTTTATACTTTCTTTTCTTGTAACAAAATTGTAGATTTTATATTTTATTCTTTCCTATTAACATTTTGCAACAGTTGTGTAAGCATTTCACTGCATATCATACTGTGTATGGTTGACGAATAAAAATTGGAATTTGATTTCAGGTTTGAGGTCCGCATGGTCATCAGTTTGGCCAGCAGAGGGAAGCAGCTTCTCTTTAATCAGATCAGGGCCGAACATTCTCCTCTGCACAGCCTTCAGGGATACAGAATAACGGAGCAGAAAGCTTCTACTGTATATTCACCTGTATGCCACTTGTGTTTCACTGAGTCATTATAAAATACCTGGGCATGGCAAAGTGTGAAAGAGAATTAATTGCAGATTTCTAATTACTTTAATTACTTTCAATTAATAATGATTTTTAAATGCGTTTAACTATTTAGTGCTTTTCTACAGACTTAACAGATGGGTGGGTTTGAGATCATTTCTGGCTCTTTGGAGCATTCCGCAGGTATAACCATAGTTAAATGATTCACACAGTTTTTACACACTATTTAGTGGAACAGTGTGCGGTTTTGAACAATGCAGTTCCCACTTGCGCTCTTTCTTTTTACGCATCCAGTCTCCTCCTCAAATGCGTGTAAGCCAATGAGAAGCTGTCGTGCACTCACCTCTCTCTCTCTCGCTCTCTCTCTCTCTCAGTCCTGGTTGTTCCTCTTATCACAGAAACACGCATCTCTGGCAAACTGCGCTCAATCCCAGCTCTCGCCATGGCAAGTGCGCACTTTCCTCGGCTTCTCTGTTTGATTTTTGTCCTCATCAACACTTGCACTGTAAAGGGAAATGTCGGCACGGAAGGTCAGTCGTAATTTATCTTCATTTTCATTTTCACCCATATCTTTCATTTAAGACCACTGTCAAAACTTTTAGCAGGGTCTCCAAATATCTCTCCAAATACTTCAAAATAGAATAACCCATTCAGATCACGGATTTGTAAAGTTTACTAGATTGGGGTGTATTTTCTCCAGTGCTGCGTTGCCTTATTAGATTCCCTGATGATTCTCTTTCCTCGGTTTCATATGGAAAGCGAAGTGTAACTTACCCATTTACGCACGCGTGTGACTCTCTCAAAACAGAGTCTATTGTGTGATTTAGTTGAAAAAGCCTACATGGAGTCTTTTAGAGGGTCCAGCTGGTCCAGGGCTCGAGAAGGGTGTCGATCCTGCGACTTATCGACCCCTCAGGGATATACTATGGACCCCTTACTGATATCCTTTATCGACCCTGCTGGCATCATGGACAGCTTGGAGAAGCACCATGGGCTTCAGTAATAGCAAATCAGTCGATACCTGACCAAGAAAAGACCCTGGTGTGTGTTTAAGCTGAATGTAGATTGGAATTGGGGTTGGGCTTCCATTTGTTAATGAGAGAAGGAGAGGGATTAAACGCAGCGCATCACCAGCTTTGGCACTCAAATAAGGAAAAAAATGTTTAATTTATTTAAGATATTCCTATTTATTTATTTATTTATTTTTATTTATTTTAAAATCACCCACACTTGGGTGATGCCAAAAAGATACCAAATACACATGATTATAATGAAGCCTTAATGTCCTTTTACAGAAACACAAATGTAGTGATTAATAATTAAAAACCAATCACGTTAAAAAATTTATTGTTAGTTATCTTTCATTATGTCATGCTCTAACTCATTATATATGTGCCTACTAAATTTAAAGTCCACTACCTGCCTGTGTGTGTCAACACATTTCATTTCAGCCATCAGATATATTTGGTTTTCATTTATGTGTTTAGGTTGTACAGTCTTTATGTTAGTGTTGTTAGTGTGTTGCTTAATTTATTGGAGATCTAGCCATTTTCATACCACATTCATTCAGTGTTTTTTGTCTAATAAGTAAAAAATGAGTGGGACTGCATAAAAAAAAAAATAAAATTATAAAAAAAAATAAAAAAAACAGTTGAATGAAATATTTGTTGTGCAAAGGATTGACGTCCCATCCCAGGTGTATTCCCACATTCTGCATCGTGCTCCCAGGATAGGCTTTTGGTTGAACAGATTAAATGAATAGAAACACCTCATGTTCTGCTGCAGAATCAATGAACAATAATTTTGCAGCACCTGGTACTAATAAAATAGGTGAAATTCATGAATTCATGTTCATCAAATTAATTAACTCATTCATTCATCCATTCATTCATCCATTCAATCATTTATGCTTAGCTCATGCCATCATGTTGCTCAGTACACCTAAACTCCAGGGTAATAAATTACTCACATAATCACACTTTGCTGCTACCTGTTATAATGTTGTTTAATTGTTTTTCCTGCTGCACTATAGTAATACATTTAAAAAAAGAAGCCAAAGCAGTTCAACTAAAGCAGCACACTTTTCATTCAATAGTCGATTATGGAACATTAGTGAAATCTTCCTATTATTCTATTATGTATAATTAAATTTTATTTGCAGAGCAATTTAACAGTAGGTGTTGTAACAAAACAGCTTTGGACAGCTTTACCTCACACGCAACAGGGTCTGTGGTTGAATCCTAAACTGTGGTCTGTGCATATCCTTCCTGAATGTCCATGGTGTCTCATCCAGGGTGCATTTGAACCCAGTTCACAGTATTCCAGGGACAGTAGGTTCTGGAAATTGAGATGAAGATTTAGATCCCTAATGTGCAAATCAGAGGTGAAAGCTATGAGGACAAACTCTCTGAGATGAGATAAGGAAGGAACTTGGAGATGAACCAGACTCAAAAGGGAACCTAATTGATAGTGTATTTATAAATCTTTTTGTGCTGAAAGTGTGTAGAGGATGTTCAGTCTGAGTGAATAAGAGTCATATGAGTGCAGGACACTCTTTAAGATTACAGCAGCAGATGAGATCATGCATTGAAGCAATGGTGGAGCATTAACAGTGAGTAACATATACTTTCTCTTTCTCAGACATAGATGAGTGTTCCATGGGTACAGATGACTGCCACATTGATGCTCTGTGCCAAAACACCCCACAGTCCTTCAAGTGCATCTGTAAGGCTGGTTTCAAGGGAAACGGCAAGAACTGTGAAGGTGAGTTTCCATTCTTTTCAAGTAAATGCAACCCTGTCCAGAAATGTACATGGTTATACTCGCCAGTTCTTTATTTTGCTTTTGTACTTTATTCGGTGTGTGTTATACAGCTGTTTCCCAGCTCCTGCTGTGGGTCTTAATTAGTGTGGAGGAAGTGGGATGTGGAGGGTGTGAGGTGCAGTCCCAGCATTCACACCTCCAGCTCCTTTTCTGCCTGAGAGAACAGGAGCACAGCACACACACATACACTCACACACACATACATTTTTGTGTGTGTGAATCACATTTGTACATTGCATTGTCTCAAATTTTCTCATCTATCCACATAGACACATTTGCAAAACACATCTCTTGACTTGCGGACATTTATGTCGATGCAATGTGCAACTTTATCCATAACAACAGTGTGAGAAAAGTACAGCTCTACAACTGATACATTAAAAATGGCATTGGTGGCTCAATTTTTAATGCCCTGGGCCCTGGGCTCCCACTCTTGGGGCCCTTGTGCAAGGCCCCTAACCCTATCTGCTCCAGGGGTGCTGTGCCTTTGCTAACCTGGCACTCTGACCCCAGCTTCCTAACAAGCTTTTGTATGATGCGCAACAAGAAAATGTCACCATTCTATATGGGACAAATTAGGTCTTCTTCACCTTCTTCTTCGTCATATTCTTCTTCCAAAAACCAAACCCTAGCTTGCCCCATAATCTCTTGACTGTCCAATAACATATTTCTTTAGTTGGTTAAGTATTCATCTGGCCTCATATACACCCACTTATTTTGCATATGAAAAAATATGTCCAGAGTGAAAAAGAAAGAGGGAGCAATACTAATAGTTAAGATCCTGTTAATAAGTATTCTACATCTGTGCTTTCTGGATTATTCTTTCTTTCATTCCTCTTCCTTACCCAGATGTTTGGAGCTAATGTTTCAGGAAGTGAATAAATGTAATTTCTATCTATTATGGAACCTGAAACCCATTTTCAGCTCCATTAATGAATTAGGAGGATTTAAAATGGAATCGAATCAGGCAGTGCTCTGGACAGGATTCCCGATGCTGATGTCTGAGGGTAGAACAACCCATCTTTTATTTCCTTATTTCCTGTAAGGAAACAGACAAAATGTTCTTGAGCTTTCCGGAGCCAGTTCCTCCCACCTTGAAACCACAGTCTGCGTGCCACAGAAGTGGGAGGATGGATAGTTTCGCTTCAGTATGAGCGCAGATCTGTGTGACCTATGTGTAGGTCAGTATTTCTGTTCTTCTGTTTGTCTTGCTATCCTTTTCTTTCTTTCTTTCTCTCTCTCCTTCTTTCTTTCTTTCTTTCTTTCTTTCTCTGTGGCTAGACATACACATAGGCTGGTGTGTAGTCGGCAGGAGATCTAAAGCATGATCTCTAATTAAAGCCCTTCATGTTTGGCTTGGAAGTCAAGAGAACTACAGAATGCACACATTGCGTCACATTGCCTGCTTACATAGTAACGTCCTTGGCTCTAAATGTAAAGAGCTCTGAGACGCCTTGGTGTTGATTAGCGGTAGGAAGTCACGGCATGCTTTGGCTTTTGTGGTCGAGCATGTGGTGTCTCCGGGACTCTGTGATACTACACAGGCTTCCGATGTGGATCCAGAGCTGGGCATTGTATTTAGGAAAGCAAACAGAGACAACTCACAGACAGTTTATGGCTCATTTTGGAGCCAACTTTAGACAATGAGCCTGTACACTAGATTAGCCCTGTTACAAGGGTGATTCCACTATTTAGCCATTGGAATACTTTCAACAAAAATGCATTTAACCATCTATAATAAATTAATCCACAAGGCTTATTTGTTTACAATGACAGGATTTTGAATGCTCTTGAATGAATAAGTTTTTTTTTAATAATATGTCTAATATATAAAGATATTTTAGTATACATATTATATATCAATTAGACTTACTAGAAAATTAGAAATAGTCAACTTTCAATGTAACCTTGTCATGAAATATTACAATATAATTGAAAATAAAAAAGAAAATAAGTTACTTCTATTGACACCATGAAGTCTGATGGTGCAACTTCCTGTTGATCATGACTTGTGGAATATTCCAAATATTTCCTGGGGTCATTGTGTTCAGGTCCCAGAGTTGAGTAAATGTGAATAAAAATCTACTTTTTTCATTTACTGTAATGAATGACTTGCACCTTCAGGTTCCATGTTCGATTCCCACCTCGGGTCTGTGTGCTTTGAGTTTACATGTTCTCCTTGTGCTTGGTGGGTTTCAGTCCAAAGACATCCAGATTAGGCTAATTGGCATTCCCAAATTGCCTGTAGTGAAAGCATGAGTGTGTGAGTGTGTTTATCCACCATGTACCCTGCCTCGTGCCCTAAGTCTCCTGGGATAGGCTCCAGGCCCCCTGCGACCCTGTACACAGGATAAAGTGATATAAATGATGAGTGAGTTGGTGAAATAAAAAAAAAAAATGTGAATTTATGCATTCAGTACTTGGTTGGGGCTCCTTTAGCACAAATTAGTGTGGCATGGCATGGAGGCATCTAGCCTGTGGCACTGCTGAGGTGTTAATGAAGACTAGATTACTTTTTGATAGCCATCAGCTAGTCTGTATTGTTGGGTCGAGTATGGATTCTCTATGGGGTTTAGGTCTGGTGAGTTGGCTGGCCTCCATAAAGCTTGTCAGCAGACGGAAGTGCTTTAAAATCTCCTGGTAGACGGCTCCATTGACTTTGGACTTGATAAAACACAGTGGACCAACATGAGCAGATGACATGTAAGGAAATGTACTTTCCTCTGAAAAGAGGACTTTGGACCACTGAGCAACAGACCAGTTCTTTTTCTCCTTAGCTTAGGTAAGACACCTCTGACGTTGTCTCTGTTTCAGAAGTGGCTTGATAATAGGAATGCAACAGTTGTAGCCCAGATCCTGAAGTCGCCAAGGTTTGCACTGACTCCAGCCTCACTCCTTCTTGAATAGGTTTTTCTTGACACTCTTCTTAAGGCTGGGGTCATCTCTGTTGCTTGTGCATCTTTTCCTACTACACCTTCTGCTTCAAGTCAGCTTTCCATTAATATTTTTGATACAGCACTCTGCAAACAGCCAGGCCTTTCAGCAGTGATCCTCTGTGGCTTATCCTCCTTTGGAGGGTTTCAATATTTATCTTGTGGACAACTGTCAAGTCAGCAGTCTTCCCATGATTGTGGTTGTGTATATGGAACTAACCCAGGAGATACACTGTATTTATACTGTATAAATAGCAATTTACTCAATCTCAAAATAAAATATTCTAATATTTGATTTGATTTGATTATATTTTACTTGACATGTAATGAATCTAGAAAAGATTCTACCCCAAAAATATTTTTTTTAATGCACTGTGTATTTCAGTAATTAAAAGTGGGCTAGGAGTGCTGTAAAGGTTTGAAGTTATTTATCAAAAGTGTGGTAAAGATGTTTTTTCTGTTTTAAATTCTTTTCCTCCCAGTAATTCCCCACAAACTGACTAGATGACTAGATGTACTTCAGGAAGAGCAAATAGAGCATCAACAAAGGGGCGTTCAAGTCAAACCGGGTCCTTTGATTTCCTTTCAAGTCCCTGTATTTCCCCATATAATCCCCTGCTACACCAATGCACTTATTCCAGCATTCCACTAGTGCTTGAATACCATCAAGGTAGAAAGTTTTCTTAGTATGCCAGAACCACTTTTGGACTGCCTGCTTTTGAAACGGTGGCCTTCCAGGAATGGCCCAAACATGTTGAAATCGCTTGGAGCAAGGTCACTACTGTATGGGAGAGGTGGCAATAACTCCCAGCCAAGTTCCCATAATATGCAAGTGGTGCATGGGGCGCTATGATGTCACACTTTTTACTGCAAAAACAGAGCGTCTTTGGTGATTACATCAGGCTGTTTTCTTCCTTTAGAGTGTTATGCGCATCTTGTAGAACCTGACAATAGTAGTCACTGTTCATGAGGTAGAAAATCCACATGAATTATGCCATGTTTATACCCTAAATACTGGACATAACTTTACCCGCATATTATATACTTTACTTAATATTTTGGGAGGTGGTGAGTCTTTGCGCTTGCACAATTTTGATGCATGCTTTGATTCAAAAGTGAAAAGATGCACCCGATGTTTCATCACATGGGACAATGCGATCAAGAAAACCCTGGCCTTGTTTTAGGCCTCCATTCCCAATAAATTTCATCACAAATTCCCAGTTTGACTCGAATGTCCCACAGCATGGTATTACTAAAGTCACTGAGATTTATTAGGTTAACAATGGGTGAATAAAACTGTCATAAATTAAATCAATTAGAAAATATACATAATAAAGTTAATTGTTTGGTGAACAAGAAGCCTTTCCTCTCCATTTGTATTGTAATTATTGTTTTGAACTACTTTCCATCGCTGACTTTTCCTCATGCATTGGAAGAATGTGAACTTTTCTTGCTCTTGTCACTAGTTAATTGGAGGGCTGAGATGATCCAAATGTCATGCTCCTTTATCTGAGCCTGCATTATGTATTTTGTGTTTCGCTATTGACAAATCATTTCTGGGACAGAGAAAAGTATGATATTTCATAATAGAGCATTCTACATAGTTCAGTAGCATGCACAGCAGGCAAGTGTGTTACAGTTAACATAAAAAATAAGGATTTATTGGTGACTGCTTGCATAAATATATTATAATACTGTACATTTACTGTATATACATATATAGAACACACACAAATCCCAGGGTTATAATCATAGGCAAGTTTAGACCCTTTATATGGGTGCTTAAGCACTTAATTTAGTATTCTTGATGGTGTGATGCTATACTCGGATAAAGTAGGTGGCGGCATAGTTTACACAACATTGGTCTGCACAAGAAGAAGTGGTTATTGAATGGTTTATGTTGGACCCATCGAGAGAGTGGTGCTGATGTAGGGGAGACAGAAATTGCATGAGCATTCAACTTTGTTACATATGGTTTAAAAGCAAAGTAAATTAAAACATGGTCAAGTGGTAGCTTATGTCGGCGTAGTTTGCGGAAGATTAGTACTGATTTAATGTTAATATGCTTTCACAGTGCACTTTAACCTTAAGTTTAACACTTAGTTGCTAGATTCCAACCAACAAGTAACTTGCATAGCCTAATCCGGTCATTTGTGATGGTTTTTTAATGAAGTCAGTTTTCTCAAATTTGTTGCTTTGTTTCTTGCCACATAATTGAATAGCTGAATAAATTGTTAATTACAGTTACATTTATAGTTAAAAATTAAGTCTGTTAATTACAGTAATACAGACAAAGTTATGTGCACATTAGCAAATCAGTTTGAGATCAAGTTGCATGGATTTAATATGTTGAGATCAAGTTGCATGGATTTAATATGTTGAGATCAAGTTGCATGGATTTAATAAGTTGCAATATTACATACCAAGTCTCAGCACTGAACTTGGTGTGTAATATTGAATGTGGTGCAAAACTACTTTATTAGTTACTTTCTTGTAATAATACTAATATTAGTGCTAATCAAAATATGTTTAAAATATATTATAAATAATTAAATAATATTATCAAAAAAATAATATATTGGTAAAATACCAATATATTAATCCCAAGACTTTATACATGTTACAATCTCATTAGGGGCAGAACCCCTTTAAAGGTCTGATCCTAGAATTGAACAGCAGTTTCATACGAGCTTGTATGACAAATACTCCACATAATCTATCTTAGTGGTGTTATTTAAAAAAAAAAAAAAAAAAAGGTTTTCTGTAAAGAGAGTTTTTTTGGGAAAGGAGGACTTGGCGCTGTTTCTTTGCAGCTTCTCAGGCTTTTTTGTGTGTTTTTTGTATGTTGTTTTTTGCGGCGAGAAAAAAGTAAACGTTGGTCAGGGAACTGTTTATAGAAGTTGTTTATAGCAGTTACAACATTAGAAGTTATTCCACTTGTAATGTAAGTGGACCTAGCTAACATTCCAAAAATTAAATATACCTATAAAGACAAAGGCATGATGTCATTCTTCAATAAATAAAAAATGTCTAGTGTTGGCAAACTGCTGTAGTAAAAAATGGAATAAAACTTATGCTTTGTGGTGTTATTTAAAAAAAATCTATTTCAAAATAGAAGTAATGTAATTCTATAAACCCATTCATCACACATAGATTTTTCTTTTCCTACAATACCATGCCCTGCTTTGTTTTATACTTAACATTTGTAGACAGGGGCATTTTATCGGGTCCACCCACCATATAAATATTTTTTTGCTGCTTTTGAAGCTATCCATCAGAAAGATGTGCTATTCTCTGCACAGGCCTGACACTGACACAGTATTTTCCTAGCAGCTAAATAAAATTAAATAAAGTAAATTTAATTAATGTTTCATGTTGGAAATATTACATTTTGAAAGGCATTTTGCACATCAGAATCTCATTTTTTTTTTTTTTTTTTTTTTTTTCATGTGTTGCATACCATGTGAATTTATTGAGATAAGTGGAATTGAAAAATAGCTTATATATACATATGTAACAAGAAGATAAGATAAAGATAACAAAAGATAGAATCATATTTTCTTTACTTTCTATTTTCTTGTAGGTACACAAAACAATACATTTTGCTGACAAAGAATCTTTTACCACCCTATGTGTGAAACTCCTGTTACTACAACTAATTAGTGGGCTGTCTCGTAATTTGCACATTGTTGTGATGGGGTTAAATAATGAGTTGAAGTATTAAAAGATGCAAATCTGTACTGGTGCAGTCAGAGCAGATGGTTTGGGAACAGCTGTGCCAGGAATATAATGGGCATAGAACTAAATAGGTAGTGTGTCTGTGTGCTGTTGACTAACGCTGGGCTTAATGTAGGAGTGTTAGAACAAAAACTAGCGCTACACCATGCAGCTTGCTGGAATACTGAATGTCAGACTCCAGCAGTGTGTATAAATAAGAATAAACAATATTTACTCCAGCAAGCTGCACTGAAAAAAACAATTGATTTGTTGGGACTGAAATTGCCACATTAACTAAAATGGTGCAGCTGGGATGGATACGGTGTTGCCTTGGAGACCGTGTTAAAAAGATTGTGCTGTGTTATTGATTTTGTGTATTGATTAACGCATGGCCATGACTCAGGTCTCTCAGGCACAGAGAGATCTCAACCTGTTGCAGCTTCACATATACAATAAGTCTTAGAAATGTTCTTGCTCTAGTGTCAGTCAGGTGAGGATGATTTCTTGCTTTTCATCATTAATGAGTGTTAAGCTGTGCTGCCATAGGGCGTCAACTCTTTGGGACAGATATTCCACTTGTCCCCTTAGAGAGAAATGTCACTGCAAATCATTATGTTCTTTTGACTTATCATTTTAACATATGCTATGATGAAACAACTTTATTCCAATATGTGTGGTCTATTCCAGGATGACCCCACTCCCATTATTGAAGTGAATCAAAGTGATGTAAATCATATGCTGTGGCCTTCACACTTACCAGACATCAATGTGGGAGATTCTGGATCAATGTAGCAATTATCAAAACACCAACTGAGGAACAAATCTTTTTTTATACAGTGGAACCTCGGATTACGAGTAACGCGGTTTGCGAGTGTTCCGCAAGACGAGCAAAGATTTTTAATAAATT
>JAQMYJ010000004.1:5813893-5825031 GCA_030014305.1 Clarias laeviceps | reverse complement strand
ACCCAATATATGTTCAGTGATACTTCAAATAATATGTTTAAAAAGCATTGATTTCTGTATTGTGTTATATTTTTATATTTGTAACTGGTGTTAAAAAATTAATCTCTACATTAATCTCTACATCTGAAATGAGAATGATTGAACTATTCATGTAAGCGTAATAAAGGACAATTTCTGTCTGTAAGACTGGTAAATGTCCTAGTCTATTCTGAAGGATGTTTATCTGTATGAAAGAGAAGGAGGATAGACATATAGAGAAAAAGAGGGGTGTGGGATTATTAGTAGGCCATTGTCTGCCTGGTGTCTGTGTGTTCGTCACAGATCTACTGCTGCTCTGAGTGGCTGACTGGGGATGAGTATCCTCCTTTCCAAAATCCTCCCCTTTTCAGAGCAGGTCAGACTGTCTCTGCTGCTTTATATAGTTCACACACACACACACACACACCATGCCACAGTAATCCCACCTGTATGCATTCACTCACACACTCATACCCACTCGCATACTTAGCTCACACACATTATCCAGACATTCACACAGCACGGTGGTAGAAAGCCAGACACATCACACCCCCCTCTTGAATTTTGCCATGGAGCAGAACTGCATTTTGACATGGACGAGAGAATTATCTTCACAGAACCACTACATGCTGAGGCTGGGCCTGTGTGGCTGGGGCCAGGACAGTGGCCGAGAAAAATCTTATGAGGCACCTCACATCGAGCCTTGATGTTCTGACGTGGAGAGACAGAGAGGATGGAAGGAAGGTGTGAAGTTCGGATATGACAAGGCGATGGCCTGAGAGAAATGTGTAGAAGAGTGTGCTAGGGGCTTCCTTTTCTAAGAAAACAGCATGTCCAGTCGAATCGAATCAAACCTGAGCGCATTTAGAAAGAGGAATAAAGTTCACATTATTCATGTGTCAGAAACCTGCTGATTTTTTATCAGGCTTCATCAGAAAACCACTAGTTAGTGAGGCTTAGTGGGGGGGAAAAAGGCTTCAGGTTGCTAGGGTAAGCCTCTGGAGGCAGTATTATGAGCTGGGTTGCTTCATTTGGTCAGGTCTAGGTTTAGCAACGTTATATGACAGTAAAGTGGAGTCAGCTGATGACTTGAATGTACTGAATAACTAGGTTATCATATCTATGGATTGTTTTCTTTCCTGACTGTGAAAAGAAAACCGTGAAAGAGCAGATATGGAAGCATGAGGAATCATTTTCACATGAGTTGCCCAGCACATTGTGTTGTAATAGAAGTTAATGGCAGCTGAATTGAATATTAGTTTGTCTACCTTTTTTGGGGGCCAGTTAGTGTATACTGCTTTGGAAGACTGCTGTGATATAAGATGAATACAGCATGTTGTGTTTTTATAGGAAATTAATCAAATTCTGTTTGTGTTGGGCTGCATCACAATGCTGTGTCATTGATTATTTTCCCATAACAGCATGCCCCCAAGTGTTTTATTTCCTAAACAATGTCAACAGTTGAAACCTTTGCTTATTGTTCTCTGCTCACCACACTTGTAAATTGTATTACTGTAGCATTCCTGTCATCTTGAACCAATCTGGTAAATTTTCTCTTAATTCTCATCATCAAGTCATTTCAGCCCACAGAACTGTTGCTCACTGGACTAGTGTAAAGACTGGTGTGTTTTTGTATAAAAATTCAAGAAGTTCAGTAATTTATGAAGTATTAGAACCATGTCTATGGCACCAACGACCATGCCACGATCAACTAAAACTCTTGAACTATATCTGCATGATTCTAGGCATTGCACTGCTGCCACCATGAATATGCAGGTGTAGAGGTGTTCCTATTAAAGCGGACAGTATTAACGCATCTTAACCTCCAGCAAATTAATCTGGGGATGTTCCAATTTTAATGCATGAATGGGACTTATCTTTGTTTGAGTGTAAAAAAAGGGGCAGCCTGGAGATGTCTGCTTGCTGCTGGTCGATGTCAACAACAGCTCAGGGGCAGGAAGTCCACTCTGCTAATGACCTCCTCCTCTCCTGACGCCTACGACCATGCCCCTCATACTCCACACAGCAACGCACACATCTGGATAGGTTCACCATTTCCACATTTACGCATCCTACTCCTTCCTCTCATTTGCATCCTCCTTTTTTGTTTTGTGCATTTGTGATTTGCTCTACAGCTTCCATCTAAACACAATATGAAAACAGCAAGCTACAAAACAACATGTTTATGGATTCTTTAGGAATGAGCTGGCTCTGGGGTTGACAAGTTTGTGTACTTTGACGGCACTTTTTGCTTCCAGAGTTGTAAACTAGCACTCTTTGATGAGTAAACGAAAAAAACATCCTCAATGTGTACGAATGTGCTATGGGTTTGTGTGCGTAATGAATACGGAACATTTAAATGTAATGTGTGTAATATCAATTAATTAAAGTATGTAATACTAATATGTTTCTATTTTTTTTGCCTTTGTGTATTGTTCTTTAGATATGGATGAGTGTGATAATGAATACACTGGTGGGTGTGTGCATGACTGCATCAACATCCCTGGTAACTACAGATGCACATGCTATGATGGCTTCATGCTGGCGGATGATGGGCATAACTGTCTAGGTAAGAAAATGCAGCTTACCCACAGTGGCAGCCTCCAAAAATCATAGGTTACGAAAATTCTTTATGCCAGTAAACCTGATCTGCATATTTTTCCTAAGGTGAAGGTTCTTCTTATTATTATTATCATCATCATTATTATCATTATTATTATTATAATAATAATAATTATTATTATTAATTATCAATAATAATAATAATAATAATAACAAAGGGACTGATGGCTCAGGCTCCAGGTTGTTTTTTTGGGGATCTGAGAATCTAAGTTTGTCTTCATTATTCGAGATACCAAAAAAGAGCGTGTTTTTTTTTCATCAATTAAGATTTTTCAAAAGGTATTAACCTAAAGGTCATGTCTCATCTGTGTAGCGTCTGTGGCATAATATTTCAGCAAACCAAAACATAACATGACATCACATGCACAAAGTAGATTTCATACATTGTGTTCATATTTGTGTTCACTCACTCACTCACCTTCTACACCGCTTTATACTGTATTCAGGGTCGCAGGGACCTGGTGCCGACCCCAGGAGACTTAGGGCACAAGGCGGGGTACACCCTGGACAGGGTCCCAATACATCGCAGGGCACACACACACACACTTACATGCTCATTTACACACTACGGGCAAATTTGAACACCAATTAGCCTAACCTACATGTCTTGTGGGAGAAAACCGGAGTATCCGGAGGAAACCCACCAAGCACGGGGAGAACATGCAAACCCAATGCACATAGAGACGAGAATTGAGCCTGGCCGGGAATCGAACCCGGACCCTGGAGGTGCAAGGCGACAGTTCTAAACATAATTGTGTTCATGTATATACTGTATAAAAACATAATATATAAAATATATAAAGCAATGCAATTTTAAGTCACATTATGATCAAGGGATGCAAAATTGCAAATGCAAGTTTTTCCCATTGAACTGTCATGAAGCAATAAAATTATCAGCTGTATTTTAATCCTAATATTTTTACTCTTACATTGAGAATTTCCCCTTGATTATGTCATAGTCTATATACAGGCCTATATGATTTCAGCTTGCATCCATATGCTAGAAAACTCTGCCTCCCGCGTACACATAACTAGCCTGTCTCTAGTTCACTTTCTCCTGAAGAGTTTTTCTCTGCTCTTGTCTTTGCCAAGTGACCTCTCCAAAGACCCCTCCGTAAGCGTAAACAAACACGCCTCTGTGCGCTTTGGGAAGTGCAGCCTCATGTAGCCCGGCTCCCTCATTCCACTCCCGCTGACAGGAGTCGGCTGGCAAAAAAAAAAAAAAACCCTCTTGGTTGTTTTCTTCTCTTTAAAATGTCACCTCAAGTGTCACCAGTGGTGCAATCGCATCGATTTCCCAGAATCCAACTGGCACAGGGGATGTTTATGTTAGTGGTTAAAAATGGACTTGTGAAGGGAAAAGTCAGAGAAAATTAATAACTCGGCATCGAATATTTATTTAAATGGTTTGAATGTGAAATTCCAGGACTCTGACAGGCAGGACTAGTTTAATGTTTTTAGGGGGTTTGCTGTGGGGATTCAGGAATCTGTTGAAAAGTAAAATGTGTTTGGAGGTTTTTCATGCTGCGGATTTTAATACGTCCTACAAGCCAAAGCACATTGATAGGCTGTAAGCCATGAGGTCTTCCTCTGCAGCATAGTATTTGGTTAGTTCTGATCTGAGCCTTTAAATTGATTTCACCCCTAAATCATTTTTGTTAAAGCTTGAGATTTTGTATATGATCATAAAAATGACCTTTAATCTGGACTGTGAACCGCATCCTTTTTAAAATGTTTTTCAAACATCGTGTGCATCTTGTACAGTAAGTTACCAAGAGACTGATGAAGAATTGGAGGACAGCACAAGTAGCTTGGCGAAGAAGGACATGCTTTGGACGCATGTGTGCGTTTGTCTCTCCTCCCTTCCTCACTTCTTAATGAATCCAACTAAAATAGAAGAGCTGGCAGCGTGATTGGGTTTCAGGATGCTGACCTCATTGTTTTATATTAGCAATCACTAATGATGATAAATATCTGAGCAGCACGGCACATCACGGCCCTTCATCACATCTCTGGTCCAGCTACCTTATGTCTCATGTCTGTGCTACGTCTCTGTCTTTAATTCTCTTTCTTTTTGTCATCCTTTTTCTCTCTATTTTTTTTACCTTCTGTTTTCATTTTATTGCAACATACCAGGTCTGGTAACTTCTCTCTTTGTCTCTCAGTCTTTTCTATAACTAATGTCTCTGATCTTTATACTTATCTCTTTAAGTATAAAGATACGTTATCTTTACTTATCTCTGTAAACTTATTAAATCTCATGCTCTTATTATTCATTGTTTCTGTCTCTGTCTCTCTCTCTCTAGACCCTCAATAGTGTTTCCATCCCATGTTCATCCTCCTGACATCTTATTTCTATACTCTTTCCCTTATATCTCTTTTCTCACTCTCTCTCAATAAGTCCTTGGTTATTTTGGCCGTCTGTCTCTCTGGAACAACTCCAGGCTGTTTCCCCAGAAGCAACAGGCTTGTTCTCTATTTGACATCTTTATTGTGGAGTGATGCAAATAGAAGACTAAATGGTGGCGCTGGGAAGCAAGACAAGACCTTGGAGGGACGACACTAAAGAGAGAGAGAGAGCTCTGCTTGTTCTACATCCCTACTTTCTCCTTTTTTCCTGTATGTCTCTCTCGCTTTCTTTTTATCTTTGTCCTGGATTTTCTATTTTCTGTAGTCACTCTTATACAAACCAGCAATTTCAGATAGTTGTGGAAGCATGGCATACTGTATATTGATGCAGATGGTAACCTGAAGCAGAGTAATGTAGTAGTAGTAGTAATGGCCAGGGCTTGAATGTATACATGCATGTGTAAAAGTTAGTGCCCCCTCCTTTAATTCTGATCATAGCAGGACTTATTATTAGCCAAATACAACCTCAGACAAACAACATAACTTTTTTCACTGTGCCCCGATTTATTTAACAAAAATGAAGTCAAATGATATTATAGCTTGTAGAGCCACCTTTAGCAGCAATAACTTGAAGTAATTCTTTCCTTTATGACTTTATCAGTCATTCACATGACGAGGAATTTCGGTCCATTCTTCTTTACAACATTGCATCTGTTTGATGAGGTTTTTGGCGATTCACTTATGTACAGCTCTCTTAAGTTCCCACCACAGCATTTCAATTTGGTTGAGGTCTGGACTTTGACTAAGCCATTCCGAAAACCTTGATTCTTCTGTTTTTTTTTTTAGCCATTGTGCTATAGATACAATGATGTGTTTCACTCAATGACTGTAAGGTACCCAGAGCCTATTGCTGCAAAACAAGCCCAGATCATCACCCCTTCACGTCTGTGCTTGACAGTATGAGATGTATCTGCTATAATTTATCTGCTGAAATGCTGTGTTTGTTTTCCACCAAACAAGGAGCTGGGCATTTAGGCCAAACAATTCAACTCTGGTCTCATCTGGACATTGTTCCAGAAGGCTTATGGTTTGTTCAGATGCAGTTTTTCTCCTGGCAAGCCTTCCAAGCAAACTGTACTTGTTCAGGCATCTTCTGTTGATTGTGCTGTCATGGACTAACATATTACATTCTCAGTGAGGCCTGTAGCATCTGAGATGTAGCTCTTGTTTTTTTTTTTGTTTTTTTATTTCTCTGAACCTTGTACCTTCTGACAATAGGGTGAACATTCTAGGACGTCCACCCTCTGACAAATGTCTTGAATGCTTTCCACTTGTGAATAATCTTTCTCACTAATGTTTTTCTAACATTAAACTTCAAATTGTTTGGAAATGGTTTTACAACCCTTTCCAGATTGATGTGCAGCGACAATTACCTCTGTAAGATTATTGTTTTGTTTTGTCTTTCCATCTTTGATCTGTTGTTATCACACACCTGAATGCTCCAGATCAGCAAACTGCCAAAGCATCTGCTTTTATAGAGGTCTGCACACTTGCTGATGATCAGTTCATCAAGGGCTGATGATTAGCAGCACATGGCTACAACATACCTTCTTAAATCCTTTGGAGTCAGTAAGGGAGTACTTAATGTTGCCCGCATGTTTTTTTTTTTTTTTTTGGCTTCATTTTTGTTAAATGAATAATAGGTTATATGTTGTTGTTTGTCTGAGGTTGTATTTGTCTCATACTAAGACCCATTACTATCAGATGATTTTGTTATGTTTTTAAACCAAAACGCATAGAATTAAATGAGAGGGTACTAACTTTTACACAACAGTACATTAATAAAAGACGTTTTTAGGTATTTTGCTTTTTTCTTTAAAATGAGTGACTTGGCAATCTGACAATTTTGTAACAACATTTAAGATTTCACATTTCAGATTGCTGGTGATATTTAAGTGGTAGAAATACTCAGCTGGCCAGTAGAAAGTACAAAACTTTTGTCTACTTTTAGAAGTTATAGGAAGTTGTCTATTTATGCTAAATTGAGGTAAAGTAAACAGTCCATATCCACAAAAAAGGCTGTCGGAAAAGATGCACTTTGGGGTCCAAGGCACATTGCCTTTGAATTTCACTGGTCGTTCTGTTCCATGGCTCCACCAGCATTAGGTCAACTGGGTTCATTTCTGATTTTTTTCATCCAATTACATTTGGATGAAAATTGATCCCTGAAGGTTTTAAATATTCTATCTCTGTAGTTTTTCCTCTTTGGTTCCTCTAAAATTGTCTCAAAGGTTCACAGCTCCTTAAGCCATATTACTTGGCTGCTGATTTTGAGTCTTTCATGTTAACATGAAAATGGAAACCAGTTGACATCTTCAATATATTTAATATACACTGATCAGCCATAAACTGAACAATCTAAAACATTTACAAATTAACATTGATTATCAATTATATACCAGTAAACAGCTATATAACAAAAAGGGCACACAAGGCTTGTTTAAAAAAATGGCCAGCCTGTCCTGTCCAATCTCACAGAAAAGCCAATACATCAGAAATTACACAGAAACGTCAATGCTTGTGATGTTAGAAAAGCACCAGAACACCCAGTACATCGTTGCTTGCCACACTTGGGGCCCGGCTAGCAAAGAGCACAAGGCCGGCCCCAACCCGACCTTTAGACTCCCCACATTCCAGTTCAATTGAGTACCCATCAGATACGCCGGACAAACAATTCCAATCACACCACAGCACACCCAGAGAGGCCGTGTAGAGTCATGCCCGAGGGGCCAGTGCTACCTAGAAGAAAGAGCCTTCTTGCATTTGCAAGCTTTTTTAAAGCTCACTAGTTTACATTCATAAAAATGTAAACATTAGTCTTGTAGGTTTGTGTAGGAAATACAACTCAGATCATGCAATCTGGCATGCTTGATTTTTGTTCTGTGCTTTTATTTTTTAAGTGTGCCATTTTAGAACAAATGAAATGAACCGCCCTTAAATGCTCCTTTGCTTACTCTGAATTTCCTAGCCAGTTGTAATGCAGAAAATGAAAACAGCTGGGGGGAGAAAATGCCTCCTTTTGACCCACTGACATTGTGGACATTATAAGGTATTTTCAACCCACATTTGTGATGAACAAAACAAGTTTTTCAGTAGCCAATAATTAATTCTCTGTATATTGAACAGTATTCAGTTCATGATGACATCTTCAATGTTTAGCGATATAAAAATTAAAACACAACTACAAGCTCCAGAAACCTAGGTTAGCTCTAAGCAGTTAGCTGCCCATCTTTAGCTCTTAGCTCTAAGAAACTTAGAGACTAGATATAGCTCAGGTTTTATTTATTTTTTTTATTCCAAAACAAGTGAAATTTAGAATATCACTGCAAAATAACACACTTATGTCTGAAAACAAAAGATCTGTTGCTACTAAAATCTATCCAGTTAACAACATTAGCCTCAACCTTAATCAAACAAGCTTAACTAATACTAACTTTAAAAAAAAAAAAAGTTTCAGAAGAGCTGTCAGAACAATAAATTATACCCACTGTTGCTTCACTCGAATAATATAACTCAACTCCTGGGGAGAGCTAAACCATGACAAAATTTATTTAAAGATGAAAAGAGAGAGGATGTGTCTTTCTCATGTTACTTTTTTTTTTGCATGTAAACATAATAGAGGCTGATGTAACTGTCCCAATTGAAGAAAAAGTATATTTCGCATACCAGACCCCCTCTAATTGTTACCTGCATTACTGAATGTAATGCAAAAGTGGGCATAACATCAACTGTTAAATTGCACATTTTGGTAGAGTAACTTTTCTTCTATACAAAAGTAACTTACTGCTTAACTTGGTCTCCATCACAAGTCATGCATTGGCACTATCGTTGTACCCAACTTTCGAATCCTCTGCGCACTAGAATGGTCACAGTTATGACACCATGTACAAGAGCAATGAGCACAGATGGATGCAGAAGTGGAAACCAGCTTTAAACACAAACCTCACAGTGGGAGATAATTAACTGAAACAAAGGACATTTTCAAAGAGGATTCAAGAGTTCAGGAAAAAAAATGTTCAGTCAATTATAATTCAGAAAAAATAAAAACACTAACGGTAGAACTCACAGCTATGTTTAATAGTAAAAGTAAGAGCATTTCCACAAGCACAAAGCAAAGAGAACTCAAGGGATTGGAACTAAACAGCTTCCTAGAGAACATGAAGAATGGCCTGTGGAACATTGGAAAAGGGCCATGTGGTCAAGTGATGGGTGCATCAGGATAAGAAGAGAGGCGGATTAAGTGATGTACCCATCATGCCTATTATCTACTGTACAAGCCTGTGGGGGCAGTGTTATGCTCTGGGGTTGGTTCGGTCTAGGTTCATCAACGTTATGCATTTTCTAAATTGATGATGCAAGGATTCATCTGGCTCAAATTGTGGAAGAGTGGTTGAGGGAGCTTGCGAAATAGTTTTAACACAGGGATTGACCACCATAGTGTCCAGACCTTAACCCCATTGGGAATCTTTGAGATTTGCTGGACAAGCTTTGCGTGGTGGTCCAACTTTCCTATCAACAGTACAAGATATTGGAGATAAATTAATTAGACTCTGGACTGGGCAGTGTATTAGGTCATACAGTATATTAAGTCAGTAATTATGATGATGATCATTATTACTACTAGTAGTAGTGGTAGTAGTAACTATAAATTATAAATTAATAATCATTATAATAAAGATATATTAGTGCATCCAATGTGAGTTTGTGATTTTCACCTCTATAATAAAGTAAAAAAAAAAAAAACACCCTGAGAACCACTGACTGAAAGGATGTAGATCAACAGTCACCAGTGACAATTTTTGGAAGGTTTCTCTCTGCTTTGCTTTTCCACCTTTATCTCTGTTCTTCACTCATCTTATACATCAAGTGGTCACTTCCCTCTCATCTCAGACAAATGCTGTTATTGCAATAACCTGCAGCTGAGTGACCCCCATAAATATGTTGTGTAAAACTCTGAGCATTATGTAGCCTGTAACAATTCAATTAGATGATTATTTTTGCCGAGTAACCAAGTGTTCAGATTTGCGCAGAAATATCCTCGCTTAGTAATGTGTTTGTTTTAACTGAGAACTTTATACATCCACACACCCATCCACCCACATCCCCCCCACACACATACAGAGCAGAGGTTCAGAGCACACACAGGGGTGAAACAGTCTCCCTGTGTGTTAGAGCTCATGTCGGAAGTCGTTTCACAGACTCCCAGATGCCACATGTCAACAAGTTTAAACTCTAATTGATTTAAGATTGGCTAATGGGGGAGGCTGATTAAAGGGTAATCTGATGCAGTTCCTCTCCGTCTTTTTTCATTTCGATTCGTATTTATTTTCCCTGTCTGCGCCGGCAGCTGGACTCAATGTGTTGATCATTTGGCTGTTTTAATGAATGTCTGCACCACTGCTGCGGCTTATCTTTTTATCTGCCTGTCTGTTTATCTTTAACCTCTTTTTTCATCTTCTCAACTCACTTACTTCAGTCAGCAGGCAAAAAGAACGGATAAGAAATGACTAACTAGAGTTTTTTAGTTTGTTTAAAAAATAGAGAGAGATTACATTGTAAAAGGGTTTGCTTTTTATGTTCAAAAGCAGTGACCAGAGTGGTGTCCTGGATGCTATTCCTTAAAAACAGCAAAGAGCATTATGGGTATTTGTGTACTTGTTAATGTACACAGTTTATAAACTCAAATATTTTAGTTCATAGTGGGATATTCTGAGCTCACTGGAAAATTTATTTTACATAATAGTGAACTATGTGGTAGTCAGGATGCATCTTTTTATGGTTCAGCTTGTTGTTGAGATTTCTTCTTTTTTAAATCTTCTTTCGAGGTAAAAATTGATGAAGAATTTTGAGGGGTGTTCAAGTCAAACTGGGACTTGTGGTGAAATGTCTTGTGAATGAAGGCGTAACAAAACATAAATCGTGAATGACGATCCCAGCCGAGGTGGCTTGGAGTTTCCTACAGTCGTTTCCCGCGAACATTCAGCAAGTGGAACGCCTGTTCCTTGAAAATCGACACATACACTACCGTTCAAAAGTTTGGGGTCACTTTCTAACTCCATGATCGTTCCTGATTTTTATTTCTTTCTACA
>JAQMYJ010000004.1:5762454-5804576 GCA_030014305.1 Clarias laeviceps | reverse complement strand
TTTGTTTTATTTTTACTTTATATTTTGTGTTAATTATTTTTATGTATTTATTTTTTTGGGCTGTGGAACGAATAATTGGAGTTTCCATTATTTCTTATGTGAAAATCCGATTTGGTTTATGTGTTTTTTTTAATGTATTTCAAATGCAGCTAAATATATTGCCCTTAAAAAAAAGAATGTAAAGGTAAACCTGTACAGTACTGTACTACTGCTGTGTCTCCTGCAGTGCTAGAATGTAAAATATCAGTGTGACCCCTCTATGTACTGTAATTCATGTGAGCGCATTTTCTTTTGTATGTCGTTTTCTTTGGTACAAGTACTGTAGGGCAAATATGGTAATAATTCACCGTCCCAAGCCGTTTTTTCCTTTACAGTCGCTTTGTGTTCTTGCTACAGTACTAAAAATTTATAGATGTATTATATTTTATATGGAAATTTAGCTGAAATAACAAAAATATTTATGTTACAAAATTATATATTTTTTAAATAGTTTAATGTTAAAACACATGAGAAATTATATATTGCCACAAAAAAAAAAAGCCATAAAAAAATTGCGATAAATTGCCGTTTCCGCTAACAATTATTAGTTAGGTTTTAAGGAAAATCCGCAAATTACTTTGTAGGGGTCGACTGTACTGTGTTTCCAATGATTTATTTGTTCTAGTCTTTTTCTGTAGAAAAAGGTGGAATGATTGTACAACGTATATATTTTTTAATCTTAGTGGTTGTGTAGAGACCCAAAATGTATTCGAATATGTATATTTTTATTTAGTTATCTTCCATTAAAGATTCTTTAATTTTCCATACCGCTTATCCTATTACAGGGTCGTGGGAGTGAGAGTAAAAAGAGAAAGAAGCAAAGTGAAAAGACATTGGTCAGTCTTTTGACATGAATTGTTCAGCGATCGGCACCATTCTAAAGACCAAGGACAAGATCATAGAACATGTTACTTTTATACTGTGTAAATGCGATTGTGTTAGTATCTTAGTACCTAAACAATGTTTGTTGGACTTATGGACAAATTGGGTTTATGAGTGACCTCTCGGAACAGAACTCGTACGAACAGAATGACTTACTTTATGGTGTAAAATCATTCTACCTTAAAGAGCGGTTTTAAATATATTGCCATGAAATTCTTGGCCATGATGAGTTGACGTCACACAGCAACTGCATACATCAGTATGTTGGAAGTATCACATAAAGGGCAGAATTTAAGTTTTGAAATCAGCCTGTTTTAGGGATTATCACAGATCTGGTCACATGGACATGAATACAGCTATATGCTGATGCTAGCTAATCTTTACAACTATAACAACCTTGTATATGTTTTGTATGAAAATATTTAATTTGTAAAACTGTACATTTTCATATTTATACAAAATTTCCTCCTTGGCCTGAATGAGACATTAGACTCATTTTACTTGCACAACTCAATCAGGACTTCTGTTCTTCCTTTGTCCCAGCATCTCAGAAGAAGTTGGAATATGAGAGAAAAAAAAGAAAATGTGAAAATGTCTCAATGTGCCTCAGCTCAGTGTAGTACTGAAGGTTGTGACTCAGGTCATTGTTGAAGGGTCGATCCCACTGAAATGCATTTCTTGTCCTGGGTTCGGAGGTTGAATGCTTGTGCAGTGTGCGAGTGAGTGTGTGACCGCTGTTCATAGTTTGTGACCTGTATGTGTGTGTGTGTGTGTGTGTGTGTGTGTATGGCTGAGTGTCGGGCGGCATGTTCTGTCTTTTGCTGCCAGTCAGACATGACAAACGACACACATCTACAGTCAGACAGTCACATTCCAGCCAGCTTGAGTGAATCAATCACACACACACACACACACACCAAGAGTGGGCCGAGCTGTAATAATTTCTGTGATGTCACTCACAGTCATGTGCGGAATGTGGCAAGTAGATGACCTCTCCTTCATTTCATTTCTATCTCTCTCTTATTCTCTCTTTCTGTCTCTCCCATCCTTCTCTCTCTCTCACTCTCTCTCTTTCATCCTTCTTTCTCTTTCACTTTCATATTTTTCTTTGTTCCTTCTGTTTTTCCACTCACTCCTATCCATCTTTCTCTCTCTCTCTGTTTCACTGCAGTATTTGTTTCCTTTCTTGCTTTCTTTTCTTTATTGGTTAGATAGCCTGGTCTAGTGAAGACATGTGGAACAGTTTCCAGGAACATATTTTAACCTTCTCATCATTTGGCCATATATACAGTGCAAACAAAGTTTTCAGACCAAAGTTTTCCACATTTTGTTGTGTTTCACACTCACACTTCAAAATTCATTCTACAAAAAAATTTTTTTTTAAAATCCACAATGACAAAGTAAAAGCAAGTTTTAAAAGTGTTTTGATAATTTATTTAAAAAATAAAGATTTAAATATCCCATTTACATAAGTATTCAGACCCATCACTTAGTTCTTGGGTAAAACCTTGGTCACAAATATTCTTACAAATGACATAATGTCATTTGTACGAATCTCCGTTTCTACAAAATCTGTAGTTTATACACATTCGTGGCAGGGATCATAGTTTTTTTAAAGCCTCCTTAGGAAGTTGGTACGACTGCCGTTTAATTATTAAGAACAATTTAATGCATTGTTGAGTAAAAAAGTAGACTTTTCTATCGTATGGTGGCCGTAGAGTTCTTACATTTGCATTAAGGTTTCTTAGGATCTTCCTAGTATAGCCTAAATAAGTTGATTTTATGAAAATGTTTGTCTTAAGGTGGTGGTACGGCACCCATATGTGCAACATATGTGGCACTCTCAAGTAGTTGGTAGGAACATCTCCTGTCTGTCCGCACATTTTGTCATGGTATATAAAGTGGAGGTTATCCACTCTCTTTGTTGCAAGAAAATTTGCGAAAATAATAAATTTTCGAGATGGCAATAATGCAGAGAAGACTGCAGTTGCACCTTCTGCAGCTGCAGTTGCAAGATGACGAAGAAGAAGCTCTAGGAGTTGTAGCTGCTGGCTTTGGTTCAGCTGCAGCAGGAAGAGCACGAGAGAAGATGTCGACACCGATGCTGGTGGGTGCGGCCATGGATAAAGTGGCACCTCTATGGGCAGTACGCGACTGTTTGCTGAGCTGGACCGCGAGTCAGAAGGTGACAACATGGAATACATGGTATTTAGAAGTGGTGAAGAAATGATCTGTTATCTCTTTAAAACGCTTAGTTTTAAACGTAACAATATCACAAACACCACACAAATGACGTACTGCCGCCTTGTGATCACCATACTTTTGCCTTAAAAACGCCTGACCCCACAATGTGATCACCATACTTTTGCCTTATGAATGCCTACAGCCACCGTAGGAATATGGGGTTCTGGAAATGTCTTTTGAATCTAAATGGCATACAAACATCTGACGTTGTTGTTAGGTTGTTCCTAAGGCACTCTTAAGGTGGCTCTATGAAGAGTGGATTTTATGCCGGGTAGAAAATCTTGGACAAGACCATCGACCTGGCCACGAACTTATGACCAGGCTACGAATGCTGGAATCTTATAAGGCTGCTTTAAGAAGACCCTAGGAAATGCTCGAATAATCGTTCATACGCTGTTAGTAGCCGTTCATATGGGTATTTGTGACTGCAGTTAAAGCATCATTGGCAGCAATGACTGGTTGTGAATGATACAAGGTACACATTTCTTTTGGAAGTTTCTTCCATTCTCTTTGACAGAACTCAAGCTCAAACAGGTTGGATGGGCAGAAATTTTCAGGTATCTCCAGAGAAGCTCTTTTGGGTTTTCTTGGTGGTTTGTAGAAATGTAAACCATCACCCAGCCTGAGATCCTAAGCACTCTGCTGAAAGTTTTCTTTCAGGACAGCTCACGATAAGACTTGCATCCATGTTCCGTCTATACTGACTAATCTTGCAGAGAAACTTCCCCAGAGCATGATGCTGCCACCACCGTGTTTGATTGTAGAGATGGTTTTAATAAGGTGATGTGCAGTGTCTGATGTCAAATAGTTCAATCTTTGTGTCGTCATTCCAGAGGATTTGTTCCTTTTGGTCTGAGAGTCCATTAGATGCTTTTTGGCAAACTCCCAGTCTGACGAATGGCTTCTGTCTGGCTGCTGTACCATATAGGCCTGATTGGTGGGGTGCTACATTGATGGATGTCCTTCTGTAAGTATCTCCCATCTCAACAAGGGAACTCTGTATCTCATTTATAGGGATCCTAAGGTTATTGGTTACAGTACCTCTCTCACCAAGGCTCTTCATCTCTGTTTACTCGGTTTGGCTGGTCAGCCAGATCTAGGAAGATTCTTGAATGTTCAAAATCTCTTCTATTTGAGAATGATGGAGACTACCATGCCCTTTCTCTTGGGCACTTTCAGTGCTGGAGAAATATTCTTGTATCCTTCACCAGATACAGGCACACTCCTGTCTCTCTGGTCTACATATAATTCTCACGACCCAATAGATTTATTTTCACTCTGACATACACCGTTTACTGTGTATGTCATAAGATACTCATGTGAAAACATGTGGCATGCCTACAGCCACCGTAGAAAAATGGGGTTCTGGAAATGTCTTCTGAATCTAAATGATCCATGAACATCGTGCATTGTTGTTAAGTTGTTCCTAAGGCACTCCTAAGGTGGTTCTACGAAGAGTGGATTTCATGCCGCGTTCATAGACGGGTGTGTGCCTTTCCTAATTTTGAAGAAATATTGTAATGAAACTATACAGTATGTCAAAGCTCAAAACATCACTCTTTGCATTTTTTACATGCACATTTTCAACATTTTGTAAAGGGTGCCAGTAAGCCCAATGAGAGCCCGAAGAACTAATGAACTAAGCTTACTTTCATTCACGTGACGTAATTAGATAAAGGATAAAGGAAATTCAAAATGCCGCTAAAAGGAAAAATGGGAAAGTGATGGACTGGAGTGAGAAAAAGAGAGCGAGAAAGAAAGATACAGGAATAGACATATTGCGTGTTTGCTTTGCGGGCAGCCCATGACTACACAACTGTCTGTATCTCTCTGAGTCTGCGCAGGATATATTTATCTCTGTATGTGCGTGTCTGTAAATAAGCTGCAAAGATGTGTTTGTGGGAAACATGCTAATGTTTAGTGGCAGCATTGAATTGATCCATGTCACACATAAACCTACACAGTTTTAAAACACCCCCCATACACACATACACTCAGACACATGGAAGCAACGTCAGGAGCTTAAATGGAGAATGCATTTGTTTGTTTACTTTTCTCTCCAATTTCCATAGTTTCTCACACATGCGCGCACACACACACACACCAAAACACACACAGACACAAGCCTTATTTCACAAATTGGACATCATCACCTAAAACAAACTTCTCACCTTCACTCATCACACACACTTGTTGTTGACAGCTTGTGTCTTGGATTTGCATTGGTGTATGCATGCTGGATGTTTACAGTTCATCTCTCAGCACTCAGGGCCATTGGGCCCGAGTTGTGTGTCTGTGCGAGTGTGTGTCCTTGGCGCCGTCTGTCTGCTGTAGAAAAGTGAGGCTCTGTTAACACTGCATGTTCTTTAACATTGGGTCAGTTTTTGACAAGGGCTCTCAGGTTCTCTTTTACTCTAATGCTTTTGTATGCACATCAGTTGTGCATTTTACACCTGCTTGACAAAGTGAAACAGAGTGATAAAATATAAATAATGACCAAGGAAACAAGATTGAGTCATGCCAAATCTGCCCTTATCCCTCATCACTCTTGTCTCAGCATCTGTGGAATTTTGAGATGAAGTAATGATTTTTATCAACACAAAAGACTCATAGAATATCATCGTAATGTAGACATTTTTTTAAGTTTGCCCACATCGTTGAAAAAAAAATATCACTAATTAAACTCAGGACCTCAGTAATTACAGACAACCTTTATGATGTCGGCTTAGTGAAATGTCATTAAATAAATGATATGCTAGTTAAGGTGTAACGGTTTTGCTGCAGGAAGCTGTGGTACTGATCAGAGATTTGGGGGTTCCATCTCTGCCAATGCTGGGTCACCACTGTTACTGGGTCACCTTGAGCAAGACCCTTAACCTTTAGCCCCATACAACCCAGCCACTTCATGCAGTGCCAGTCCAAAGCCAGAGTAGAAAATGTGCTGTCCCAAAAAACCTGTCCTAGATTTTCAAATGATCTGATGTGGTGACCCCTATGACATAAGTGGCAAAGCCCAGAAAAATATAGATATTGCATGCTTTTCAATGACTTGTTACTCAAACTATATATTAAAACTGCAAGTTCTCACACAGTATGTTCAAGCAACCAGACATCATGTGATTGCTCTCACCATACATTTAAACAGAACGTCAGATGCCTTTGTTCATTAGCAATTCCAATACAGTTTTTTTTTTTTTTTTTAACTAGATGTCACAAAACCTCAAAGGCAATTCTTTGTGTCAAAAAAGAGAAAAGTGCAGTTGATCTACAGTAAGCTGTTCTACTTTGTACAAAAAAACAAACAACGTTAAAAAAAAACAAGTATGGGCCTGAAAATGGTTGAGAAGACACAGAAAGTATGGTCTGGATGTTTTGCAGTGAAACTTGGAGGTACGTGCACATGCATGTTGAGGATTGTGGAAAATCGAACTGTGAACCTACTCACACTGCGAGACAGCCAACCAAAACGACTGTCATGCCAGAAGTCTATCGGATCGTCCAGGAGCCAGATTGCAGCTCGTCCGGGTGCATAATTAGGCAGCAAGACCCTGCTCAAACTGCAGGTTAAATGACAATTCAATGTCCTGAAATTCGGACTGATTATAAAATTAGTCAGGGCTCATGTCTGTCCAGCCTTAGTGCCTTCTAAATGGATAGTGGAGGCATGAAAGTTTTCCTCATTTCTGTTTTCCTGAGCTGCAAAAAAAAAAAAAGGAGCTTTTTCGATAGCACTGTTAGCATAGCTTAGGATCAGTATTGTGTATATCTTTATGTTACTGATAAAGACCAGGTGTGAGTGATTAGTAATCAGGTAGCAATGAACATGGAGAAGTTGCTCGTGAGGTTTTTTTCTTATCACATGACAGAGCCTTCAGTTTGTCACCTGAGGATTTTAGGAAACAGTTTTATTTGTATCAGTTTAAGCTGCTATGAATTTTCTAAGCATATCTCAGAGTTAACCAAATTTTTGACCAAGCCACATGGCATGACTAAATATTCATAGTGTCCAGATGGTTTCCTGAAGGTTTTCCGTTCATCACCCTTTCTGATACAGACAAAATTGTGAACACATCTGAGGTCAAGTAGTGAAAATGTGGGCAGATTTTAGAGTGCTTGAGCTCATTGTCAAAAGGATTCGCAGAACTGTTGTACGATTCTAAAACCTCTGCACTTTTTGAAGAGATAGCACTAATCTGTAAGCAGTGTAATTTGCTGAACAATCTTGGTAATGCCTTATTCTTAACGCTGGAAAATTACTCATAGTTATTGTTTAATTATGCTCAATTGCAAGTGCCTCGGTTCACAACGTTTAAGATGTGGAATTTCTGATTCCTCTGATTTATTTTTTTAAAGCATACAGACAGTAAAACACAATTCCTGTCTTTAAAATGGTCAATAACCAGCTATAGTGCATTCTGTGTAATGGATCGAGACTTTTGGACCTTACTGTTAAAGGAAAGTCATTTGTTTAAGAAGAGTGTTTACTTTAAGCTGAGATACCCATGTGTCTGAAAGCCAGCAGTCATTTGCTGCTCTGCACATCTAAGCATCGTGGTTTAGTTTCGGGTGAGGCTGTGCATCTGATGGGCTTCTTCTGCATTCCTAAATTTAAGGGAAAAATGTTTAGTGGTTTAACCTAACACAGAGTTTGGAAATCAGAGCCTGAACCTTTAAATATGGCATTACATATTCCTCATGTTGTGAAAATAATATCCTTGTAAATTCTTTCAACTCAGCCACAAAGATTCTGGCAATTCTTGGCTGGTTGTAAATTGGGAATTTGGGGTGGAGTTTTTTTTTTTTTTTTTTCGCAATGAGAGCTAGTTTGCAGCTTTTAAGGTTGTAAGGCTATATGTGCCAATAGCATCCACAGTCATGGGACCCTGGGGATGATGCTAGAAAATGCTTTAACCACTCCAGGCACTGTTAATTACTTTCATCTTTTTATTGTCTATAGGTTTTGTACCAAAGCTTGTCTACTGACATGTGTACCAACAGGAACTAATGCTGTGTTTACATGGGTCGTGTCATCACTGAGTTTCACTGATCCAAAAGTGTGGAAGTTTTAATTTTCTAACAGTTACTCAATGTTGAATTTTAGTATTCAAGTATGAAAGCTATGTGTCTCTCTCTTCTTTTATTTATAAATTTTTTTATGAATTCTAGTCTTTTTGACTGCTAGTTCCCATAAGCCATATAGCTTTCCAGTTAGCCATATGGCTATTTTCAGGCCAGGGAAAGAAAATAGTGAAATTTGTTCTAAATAACTGAGAGAAACATATTTCATGGATTTAGATATTCGTTTTTAATCCCTGAAGTGGATGCTGAACTGCAATCTCAGTTACTATTGTTTCGATTTTGTTGATTTTACTAAAACTTTGAGTAGAAAATGGCTTCAGACCGAGGAGCTCAGTCGATCTGAGCGTGTTTTCCACTGTCACTTCTGGACGTTTGTTCTAAACCAGCTCTTGCTACCAGGGATTTGGCTGTGTGCATTAGTGATTGTGTGTTGGAGCAGGAATGTGAGTGTGAGTGAAATCCTTCAAAGCTCTTTTAAGTCCGTGTGACTCAAATGGCTACCTATAAATGCCCTCTCTTTCCGTGTCTGTATGTCTGTCCGTCGCTCTCTCACACCGTCTCTCTGATGGGGACAAGGCAATATTAATGCGAGGGCTCACGGCGGCGCCGCTGCTGCTGTTCAGATGGTGCTGGAGCAGTACAGGCTGCTGATTTATGAACACCAGACCTGGCATGACTACACACACACCTTTAAGCCCATACACCTACTATAACACTGACAGGCTTTTCCGTGTACTGTATATAGGACGTCCCACATACTGTAGTTACAGAACAGAAGGTTTGAGGTTCATTCCTGTGACCCTTTTTTTCTTTTCTGTTTCTTTCTCCTTTGTCAAATTTTGTGGTTAGGAATTTCCGTTTTTGTTTTTTTTGGTTTTAACTTTGCTCACAATGTCCTGGTCTGGTCTGTCATGATGTAAGAAGTATGCTCTCCCTCTTGTGCTTTCATCTCTCTCACTCAATGTTTTGCTGTCTCTGACGTGTGCCAAAGGACAGTGCAGGAAGGACAGAGGGAAAAACAAACACTAGCACAAACATGATTGAGTGCAGGAGCCCGGCAAGTTTATTTGGATTTTGTGCTGAGGCACGCGCGCGCGCACACACACACACACACACACACACACACACACACATGCTGATTGAAATGTAATTGTAATTTAATGCAGAACTGACAAAAAAGCAGACTGCTGTACATGAATATATGTGTTTATGTGTGTGTCATACTTAATTAGGCAAGTGGTGGCTTACTGTAGGTATTTAAACTGAACACAGACATAGAAACACACACATTAGTCAAACAGTCCCTATGAGGAGCTAAAATTGAATAACTACCAATACAGCGAAAAATTGTAAATTGAAGCTTTTGACTTTTATTTTTTAATATAAAAGCTTCAAACAAATAATGCCATTTTTCTCATAGAGACCAGAAAAATGTCTTAACAAGGTCAAAATTTTCAGATATTCCTATTCTTGTGGACACACACATTTTCACACACACTTACACTGTGTCCCGGCAAACATCCTGCTGGAGCTGTGGAATCCTGGCACCTAGGCCAGAGTTCAGGGGTGGAAACTATTGGAGGTTGGGCTTGTATGTGTGTGTGTGTGTGTGTGTGTGTTACTATGAAAAAGAAAAAGGGCATGCACCCTTAGATGGAGCTTTTCTAAGCTTGACACTGTCCCATAGACGCCTCCTGGCTGTCGTCTGTCATCAGTCAGTCAGTGCTGTTCTGAAATGCAAATTATCAGCTGCATCGTTTGGAGCAAAATCAGGCTATGACAGCTGTTTTAGCTCATAACTAAGGTGTTTGTTTTTGGAGAAAGTGTAGTTTTAAAATCTAAAACATGGAGCAATTTTTTTTCTCAATTTTTGCATCATGGAATTGCAGAGCATGCCTTTCAGTCTACGGCCTTCAGTGAGCTCCCTCCAAATACAATAAAAACCGTGCAAGTGAACTGATGGTTTCTTGGCGTATAAAACATCTGGCTATTATTAAAGGTTTTGTGGCATATGTGGGGTATGAAATATATTAATATATATTATTTACAATCAAGCATTACCTTTATAGGTGTAGTGCTATCACAGTGCAGTGGAACAACACTTATTTTCTTGCTACTCTGCATACTCAGGTTGAAATTTTTAAAGATTTTTGTGAGAGTTGAATGATCCAGTTATCAGTAAACTGTACATAATGCAAGACAAATCCAATGATATAGGTTGTGGCCGTAAAATGTAAGGTGTGCAACTCCTCAACTTCAATTTGCACTCTTACCACCTCATATCAGGGAGAGGGGAATCCGAGTGCTTATATGGAGAGGTTTCACCAGTCGTGTCGTATCTTTTGGCCTCTTGCATTCTTGTCAATGGGGTGGCCACACTGTTGAATGAGCTAGATAGTTTTGACTACTTCTTATGAGCAAGGAGTGAAAAAATTAGGGTGTGTGAAACCGTGACATCATCTTTCCCTCAGGACGTGGTTCACTGTTGCTGCTGCAAACTGCCCTTCCAAAAAAAAAACAAAAAAAAAAGACCTTGCTCTCACTTGAGACTTAACCCTGTGTCTGTGTCGGGTGCCCGTATTCTCCACCAGTGTTATAACTTGTCTTTGGAAGCATCACAGACAAGGGGCAAAAAGTGTGTTTTCATTTAACAAAAATTAAAGGTGTAATGTGGAATTTTAATGATTTAGGTGAGAAGGGATAAAAATAATGTGAAGAGAGTATAGGGTGTGTGTGGGTCAGGTTCGCCGGTATGAATTCCGTGTTAAAGGCCAAATGACCAATCACAGTTACCCAGCAGCGAAGAACACTCCTTAATAATGAAGCCCGAAAGAGCGCCACAGCAGTCTGGTCTCTCCGTTGGGGTTGATACAGGGAACCACTTTACCCTATGCTGTGTATCAAAGGGCACACATCTAATAGTGAGCTGGGGGTCTGCAATCTGAAATCAACATGATATATACACAAGCTAATCAAACTAAACATGGTTCAAGTGGATAACTGAGAGCACATGGCTGTGGTGAGGTGCCTGCTGGTAACTAAAGTGGTGCAGAGCACCCTCCGGGGGTTAACCCTAAGAATGAGTTGAATATTGTGTGCATTAGTTTATTCTAATACTGTATGATTAATGTATGATTAGTTTTATGGTATGATGGAAGAATGTTTGACTAAACTTATAACCACACATGTACATGGAAATGCACAGCGGAGGTGTTGAAGGTAAATGGGCACAGGCTATTTGAACACATATTTATAAATATGTGTTCAAATATTAGTACTGAGGTGGGGAACTTAGAGCCACAGTTTTTGGTCACCACTCCATTGGTTTACTCTTTTTAAAAATATATTTATTTTGAGCCCTTTTCCACCTGACACTGACGTACAGTAACTAAACCGTGGCAAGACTATCTGTTGTTTTTTTTCCATGGACAAGTGAGCGGTACTGTAAGCATGCTGAATTCTGGTACTGTACTGATCAGGGTCATATGAGTGGAGCTAGAAATCGAGGACGTTATTAAACACAATCATTCCAAATGGCAAATATACTTTAGCTGTTTATTTGACAATTTTGTAACAAAATTGAACTTTTCAGATTTTTTTTTTTTTTTTTTTACATATTTACTTACCCACACTAATGTTTTTGTTTTATATAATATAATGTATATATACAAGGGACATCCAAGTCATACTGGGAAATTTCTTGTGAATGAAGTTGTAAAACTGTTATTTACAGAAGACTTCAAACATAATAGAGTGTTGAGACTCTTAGCTATAGTAAAATGTTTAAATGTCATACGGCCATGAATGATGATCCCGGCCGAGGTGGCTCGGAGCCCACTGCAGTTGTTCCCGTGAACATTCAGTGAGTGTAACGCCTGATACTTGAAAATCAACTAATAACTTAATGGTATCCAAGCACTAGTGAAACACTGGGATACGTTCATTAGTGTATCAGGAGATTATATAAAGAAATAAACAGTTTTTAACTGTTTTCTGTTCTTCTGCACAATCAAAAGTCCTGGTATGACTTGAGCAAACCTTATATATACAGTACATTCTGTAAATAATTTTGCAATATCACACGAGAGGGACTGCTGTTGTACTGAATATTAGCATAGCTACAAGTATGATGATATTCAGCACAACAGCACAACCTTGATATTATGTGATATTGCTTTTATATAAGAGTTCCACAAACACCATTTATTATCAACAGACTTTGATTTGTTTTGTTTATTTAACAAGTTATTTTGCTCCTGCAACGCACATGCTTTTGCGACTGGTGGAGCTTCGTGACTTAAAGTTAGTGACTGACAGTTTAACAGGCGTGAAAGTAGTTTTCAATTCTTACCTGCATTATGTAGCCAAAAGATAAGGAGAATAAACCATGGAGGTGGTGAATAGTACTGTAGAACTCTTAAGGATATCAGTTAATCTATAGGGTTCACAGGTTGAGTGCCAAATAGCATTAAATCCAAACCTCTCGCCCAAACAGATCACTCAGTTGGAACTAATGGTCATATAATATATAATATATAATGTATCTTGATTTTCTATTTCTCATCTGTGCTCTCAATAAAATCTGTGTTTGGTGTGTTTTAATGTTGTTTAATCTTCTATCCCAGGAGACTTTGGGCATGAGGCGGGGTATACCCTGGAAAGCCTAGTACAGTATGTCGCAGGACACACACACACACACTACCGGCAATTTGGAAACAGCAGTTAACATAACCTCCATTTCTTTGGGGAGGAAACCCACCAAGTACTTGGAGAACAGGATTACAGAAATCGAACCAAGTACACTGGACATGTGAGGCCACTACATCACCATTCCACCCAAACACATGGCGTGTGAGACACATAGTGTCTTCTAAAGTCACATTGCCTCTGTAAATATTCAATTTCTACCCACATCCACGCACACACACCTTCATTTATTCACATATATTGACATCACAAAGGTTCAGTGGTCTAGTTGTGGAAAGTGCAGCGGAAGTCCATATGAATGTCCAATTTGTGGTTTGGTGTGTATTTGCAAATGTGGGTGAGTGCTTAATATAGCCAGAGAGAGAGAAACAGAGAGAGAGAGAGAGAGTTTGTTTAAAGAAGAGCTTGGGGAGGGTTATTGGAAAGGACATTTCTCAGCTGAAGGACATCAATGGTGGCTGGTGAAAATAGAGTCTCATTGAAATGCATGGCTTAGTACCTATAGTATTGTGTGTGGAGAGAGTCTGACAGATTTCAATTAAAATGGCATTTACAAAAGGATGGATGGGAAAAGGGGGCTCTTTTGTGTCTAGGTCGTGTGTGTGTGTGTGTGTGTGTGTGTGTGTGTGTGTGTGTGTGTGATGCATTGAAGCACCGTTTTCAGTTGTTACTTAAAGACAGAGTATTTTGTACTATATTTTACTAGATTCTACAATAGACACTATAACATACAGTCCATGTCATGACCCATCAAATTAAAATAAAAAAATTTATCTTTTTTTTTTAATAGAATACAATTAAGTTTAAAGTAGAAATATGTAAGTATGTAAAAATGTAAAAATCATCAGAAATAATTTCTGTGTATATAAAAAAGATCTTGTCATGACATTTTAAAAATTGATACCAATAATAATGTCATGCCCAGCTAAACTTCTAGCATGCTGCAGAGTTTTGTATGCTTAATCAATTAACTTAAGACCCGCCTATTTTCACAGGAAAAGGCCACTTGTCTGGCAATCATATTTCATGAGTCAAGACACAAGATTATGTCTTTAACATTTAAACAAAACTCATTAAATGTCTCATAATGTCCTGTTCTGGACAGCTCTTTGTGTCTCTTTGGGTTTGTGTTAATTTTTTTGATAAAAGACATCGAATACATGGACGTGCTTTGATTCAATCAGGTTATTCAACTGGCAAGGTTCCAGTATAAAAATATTAGTTGCTATGTAGCCTGAATGCATACCTGAGTGTTTTTCGAGCTCCTGAGAACATAACCTTTTGCCACTTTTTTTTTTCAGTAGGTTGGCAATAATTCATAATGCCAACATAGAAAATGTTTCTAAATTATTTACATAAATACTATTTCATATAGTATTCACCGTGCAAATAAAGACTTAAAACTGGCAAAAGTTACAGAAGTCTTAGCCACATTTTTTACTATTCTGTTTTTTATTTAATTAGATCTGCTTTTATGCCACACTTATTTAATTCATTTGTTTAGTCCTGTAAGACTTCTGTGGCACGAGCCTCTTTGATGCGTGTGCGAGTGTGGCTGTAAGAGTTGTATAAATTGTTATACACAAGGCTTTGAAAAGAGCTTTCCGTTTCATATTGCACCCGGGCTTTTAAAAGCGCTGATTTTGAAAGGGTTCTTTTAAGTGGTGGGTTTATGGGTAACCACACACACACACACACACACACACACATTCAAACTTACCACTCCATAATACTATAGCCTGGTTTATACTGTACTTCTGAATTGATACAGTGCTTGTGTATCTGTGCCATGGAGCTGAGAAGCAGTTAAGGGTTAGTTGTATATGCACAAAAATCCTAACAGTGTTTAGTTGTAATATGTTTTTCTATAATAACAACTCGTTTACAGTGCCTAGACAAAGGGTGGATGTTTACATACAGTACAGTAGATTTAGCATGTACGAAGGAGCCTCCAGTGTCAGTGTATTTGGTGCAAAGTTGATACTTTGATACTGATACTTGAAGTTTTTCAATATAGTAAAGTCAATTTCCCATTAACAAGACAAGTTGCATTTTTTTTTACTGAATGAAAAGAAGTTGGTGGGGGAACAATTCTAAATAGCTTCTATTATTTAACTAATCTTTAACTAATGTTCCACAAAATTGAATGCAACTGTAATTAGATAAATGTATAGCAAATTGTAATGGTTCAGAAACAATAAACACTTGTTGTTAAGGATGTGGCCTTATTGAACAATAATCAACATGGATTGGTAATAATAACTCTACTTTGCAGTGGGCTACGTCACATCCTTGATTATTTACCTAGAAACTAAGAAAATAAGTAGAATAAGATGTGGTTAGCAAAGTGGATACCATAAACACTTTAGGATGTAGGAAGGAGGATACCAATATAAGTGTAGAGTGGAGTGTGCTGTAGGGGGCAGTGTAGATTCTGCGAGGTGGGGATTCATGGATGTTAATATGAACGGAAGTTGCGAACAAATTATTGCAATCATTTTGTAATATGCCTTATAACTGCTAGAGATTGATTTTTAAATGTACAACGGCACATAATACTGTCTTTTGTTCAGAGAAAATCTGAAGAGACAGAGAAAATGACTGTCTTTCCCTCTCTTGCTCCGCAAACTTTGTCCTGTCAGCACTCATGAACTCTCTGACATCTGTAGTCAAAACACTCCCCAAGCTTCACCTCACACACATATTACCTTTCCTTTCTCCCTGCTCTACTTATTCTGTAGAACTTCCTCAAAGTTTTCTTCATTGAAACTCCATAGAGAATAGTGCGGGTGTTAATATAAGAGAATTGTCGAACTTTTCTAGTCAATCCGTCTTTTGTCGTTCGTTCTGTGGACAGACGGAGCGCCCCCTCTGTGTTTGGTGATTCAGCAGAGCGGAGCGCCGTTCCCTCTAAGTTTATTTGACTTCTCTGCAGTTTAAGCCGAGGACCCACATAACATTTTAGCCTCGCGCTTACTCCTTCAAATAAATTATCCGAGTGAAACAGCATGCTCGGTTTGGACTCGTGCTACGCAATCTGGCGCCAACTCGGGTCACCTGGCGAAAGTTCGATTAAATCTGGATTTGTGCTGTAAATCACATAGGATCTGCGGTAGTGAGGCCATCTGGCTTGTATAAATAAAATGATTATAAAATGATCTGGCCAGGAACGAGAGGTCTCTGCGGAGACCACGTCTTGTACTGTCACTCTCCTTGTACAGGAATGTGTACAGTAGTTTAGCATTGCACTTCACATGTACACACACACACACACACACACAAACTCCAATGGGAATGAAGCAATGCAGGCCCCTTTGTCTTGCTTTATGGCCCTCTAAAGGATGCAAGCATGATCATTAGGCACATCAAGGCACCCTTGCCGCTGCTTATATGAAAAGACGCCTCCCCCTTCCAGCATCCCAAGAGCTTCTGAAGAGCGTGAGCTCTGAAACCGGCAATGCAGTGACACAGTGATTTGCTTTTATGTGCACTTTCTTGGCTCATTGTCTGTTCATCACAGGAACTTTAGGACACCCATTAGAGATTGACAAGTACCGCTTTCTGTCTCTATACCCCTTTTACCACCGATGTCATTCTTTCATGTGGCGATTTTCCTTGTTTAAGGAAAGCAGTGAATTAATTTCTAGAACGAAATGGTTCTAGGGTTTCACACTATGTCCATACCTGCATGCCAGCTTGGGGCTTCAGCCACATTCTGATTGGCATCCTTTTTTTTTTTTTTAAGGATTTAGGTCTCATGTTTTCAGTGAGAGAATGAGCTTTTCCCAACACACTGAACAGTCTCATAATTGTACCCCTTTTACAGACCTTCCTCTACAAACAATATCTTGGATAACCCCTCCTTTGCACATAGTGTGCTCAAATTTTATTTGTTTACGCATTTTTATCTGTTCATTTTCCCTAACTGTCTTGCTTAAGGACCCAATATCAGCTTGGCAGTGCCAGGATTTGAACTTTGAATTTTAATCCATTTGATCAGAAGTCCAAAGTCTAAGCCACCTTTCCCCACTTTCTTGCTTAATGAAACTCTTCTGATTTGTCTCTATCCCTTCTGGTTACTGAAGTGAGTGACTAAAGCTATTATATTAATCAAGTAAAAATATAATTTTTTAGTATATTAAGATGCAAACAGTTTTACTTTTGCTTTGAGAACTACTGTCTGTTTTTAGTCCGATCTAGGGAGGAATAAAACCCTTGCAATTGATCAATATAGCAAAACAATACTAATAAACCAAACCACAAGGAAAATAAGTTGCAAATAAATTTTAGGATATTTGGAATTAGCTTAATCATTGAAATTGTGAAATGATAACATTTTAATATACAGGATATACAGTACAGTCTTTATTATCTGTAGTATATATATTAAATATGGTTTTCATGTCTGCATTATTATGTACAAAACCATTCACTATTTCTAAACATACCTTTAAAAAACCTAATGTAGGCTCCTGGATTTTGCATGGAAATAGGAAGCAGCAAGTGCAACAGAGTTACAAGAGAAACTCTGGCATATTCTCCATATATCATTAAAACATCCAGCTGTTTTATTTAAAAAAACTGCACAAATCACAAATAATCTAGCACTATTGATTTTTTCATGCCAAGAGTTTTCACACCAAATATTGACTGTGTTTATTACTCTTTAGTACTGTTTATAAAGTTTTTATGCAGAAAAGATTTCGATCTTTGCATCTTTGGATCAGACGTGTTTGTCCAACGCATTCCTATGGGTGCTCGATCGGATTGCAGTCAGTGGAATTGGAGGTGGGATTGGAGGCCAGGTTGGTGGCCTTGGGCTTTTTGCCTGCTGAGTCCTGTGTGCAGCAGGCTGTAGTCCACTGGGTGTTCTGATGTCCTTCTTATAGTGGCCATATAAAGCTTATATTTATATATATACTTATAGTGGCTTATATAAAGCTATAATAATCAAAACTGAATATGTTAATTTTATGTGGCGCACCTAGCGCACACATATTATACTTAGGATGTTAAATTGTACTATTTAGTATTAATCCCCCTTTTTTTTGGTCTCACTCACTCTCATTCTCACTCATCGTCCAGGCCACTTAATCTTTATATTCAGTGTCATGGGGGGCCTGGAGCCTATCCCGGGATACTTAGGGCACGAGGCAGGGTACACCCTGGACAGGATGCCAATTCATCTCAGGGCACACACATACACATACTCACACACTCATTCACATACTACGGACAATTTGTATTTGGACTGTGGGAGGGAACCGGAATACCCTGCACACAGAGGCGGGAATTGAATCCGGACCCCGTACGCGCAAGGCGATAGTCTAATCACTACACCTCCGTGCCACCCCTTTGTTGTCTTTAACACAAACATTTATTAACTTACTGTAGTCTTCTTGTGGATCTTCTGAGCATGGTCTTCCTGTGTCTATGAAGGTTTTCGCTGGGAATCTCTGGTTTCCTCCCAAAACATGCTGGTATTTAGACTGGCTATGTTTACCTGCCCTTATGAAAGAATGAGTGTGCTTGCATGGTGTGCCGCATTGAACTTGTATTCCTGCATTATATCTGTTGTTCCTGGGACAGATCCACCACAACCCTGACCAGGACAAAATGCTTACTGAAGATGCTTTAATGAATGAATGAATTAATGAGTTAAATTAGTTTAATTAGTGTTTTCATATGGTTTTAATGTAGTGTAGATGAAAATTACTCTATAATATAGCTGAGTAACATCTTCTGTAGCTTAGATAAATTTTGCTGTAGCTTAACTAACACTGACTATAATTCAAGTATACGATTATACGGTTTTGTTCTTTTTCACATTTATGCTCACCTTATAAATTACTAATACATTAAACTATAAAATTGTCTTGTGACTAATCTGATCCTAAAATTGATGTATTTGTGCATCTAGTACAATTACTATGTATGATTTCTTTGCATATTTCTGATGAATTGTTAAAGGGATTATGGCCAAAAACTGCTATTCTGAAAAGGGAGGTAAAGAAAGAAATACAGAGTGACCCCTTGAGAAAAAGAGAAAGGAGGGAAGGATGTGCTGACTGTGTTTTTATGTTTTTATGTTGGAATCCATGGGTCAGTGTTAATGTCAGTAAGCTTCTGGTTGTACAAAGGGTCCTGTGGCAGAAACATTAAGCTAATTTATACCTCTCACATAACACGTCCATCTCCAGGAGCCTGGCTGAGGATTGTTTGTAGTGGAGAGCACACACGTTTTTCAGCTGTAAATTAATCCCCCTCTCACATTCTCTCTCTCTCTCTCTCTCTCTCTCTCTTTTTCCTGCAGATGGGATGAACTGCATGAACAAGGACCACGGCTGTGCTCACATCTGTAGGGAGACTCCTAAAGGTGGCGTGTCATGCGAGTGCAGACCAGGGTTCGAACTGGCTGAGAACCAGCAGGACTGCAGATGTATGTACCGTGCCGTTTCAGCACCTCAGCAAAATACAGCTAACAACACAGCCGCAAATATTGATTTCACTTATTGGTGTTTAAGGCATAGGGTGTGCTGCTGATTCGAGAGCTAGGCTTCATTTGACTGTACAGCTGTTGCTCAGGGTGATAAATTAGAAACAGTATTTTACAGTAGGTGTGTCCAGTCTCAGGCAAATGGTGGTGAGAGAAAGAATTTATATATTTATATATTACATAATCATTCAGTGCTTCTGTTGCAAATGGGATGATGCTATGGACTGTGCTGTGCATGGTTCAGACACAATTCAGAAAAAACATAAGGCAGTTACTTAGGAAACAGAGTGTTGTTTAAGATGACTTAAAGTTAGCAAATAGGTTTTCTTGCTGAAAGTGCTACTGTGACAGTAGTGTGGCTGTGTGGCTCTGACAGACGGTAAATACTGTCCCTTTTGCCATGCAGAAGTGGGCGGGACCCTGGTGACGCCCTGATGTCGTGAGGTGCAAAAGGTCAATACTGTATATTATGTAATATACAGTACAACTAAAGCATACATACAGAATCAACAGTATATGATATAAATAAATTAAAATAGTTTTAAATGACTTTTCTTCCAAATCTTTAGCTTCCCTGGAGCTGACTCTCCCTGTAGGGACTGAATAATATCATTTAAATTCTATGAGTTAATAAAAAGCTGAAATTTTAAGGAGTTACATCTATTTTAGAATTGTTAATAATATATGAATCTGACAACCTATTGTATCCCCAATACTTCTGAATTTTCTATTCTGATTGCTCCAAATGTGTGGGTTAAATTTACATAATTGCTGATGTGAGGTTTTCTGTGAGGAGACATTTATCTGGAAGGAGTTTTCAGTGTCAGCACTTACCGTAACCTGAAGTTTTCTGGCACACTAAAGTCAGAAAAAGTTGCGCATTTGTAGATTGTTGGTTTGTTTTCTATTTAAAGAACACATATGCTGGTGAAGAGACTGTTTATTGCTCTTATCACATAATTAATATTTAAATGTATATATAAACTGATACAAAATTAAGGATAATAAATATTAATTATCCTTTTATTCATTAAAAAAAGTATGAATTGCTGAAATGTTGTGATTTAAAAGGAATAAAAAACTTTGGGATATGCCGTTATTCATAAACAATCAATATCATCTATAATCAAATCTCAGCCTATTTAGTGTGTAATTTTAAAAAGAGAGGGCTGGCCGTGCTGCCACATCCTGTGATTTAAGCGGTTAATATGTATAATAGCCTTACGTTTGGAAGAATGAGTGGGAGTGATTTGCTCTAAACTGGAAAAGGGCATTGTACTGTATGTGGGAAATATTCTTTCATTTTAATCCAACAATAAACACTACACTTGTTTATGTGGGTCATATACAGTAGTTCTAGGGCAAAATAAATTGCTGCGGTAATTTGTAAAAATGCAAGCTTAACCTCCATTATTCATACTTTGGATATTTAAAATGTCTGGGATTCAGTAAGAATAGCTTGCGCTTGTTTATTTGTTCTTCCTTGTATTTGTTCCTCCAGATTTATCATAGTTTATCATTATATTTATTTTACATTCTACAGTCCAGTGCATAAAATATGACAATAAAATGTGAAAAGATCAGAAGAATATGGGGTCATGAAGCAGTGTGTGTCTCATGACCGTGTGAACTCCCACATGGACTAATCCACTAGACAGCAGTCTGGGGGAGAGCAAGAGCGAGCGTCGGCTATTTATTAGTTACGCTTCGTTTGGCAACAAATCCTGTTCCAGAAAGTTTCAAGAGTGAAATATTGAGAAATGCTTTAATATCCATGATTAAAGAGGAGCTGGGGTACATTTTGATTGCGTGTGTGAGAGAGAAGGTGAGAGTGGATGAGTAAGTGCATTTGTCGTGAACATTTTAGGCAAGTACTTTTTGTTCACACTTCAAATTCACATATGCTAGTTTCTGTATAGTTCATTCGATATATAAAACAAGTGAATGTTTGAATAGTGATGGCAGTTTTATGAGCATCTATGTGATTGATGGAAAAGCCTTTTAGAGGAGTATGTGAGAATTCCCATGAGGAGCTTTAATCATACTGTATGGCCTATTCTCAGACATTTCTGGTTAGAAATCAACCCAGGGCTCATGCATGATGTAGCGTTTTCTAATACTTTTAAAAAATACAATTTCTTTCATGCGGCTTGCACGGCCTTGAGCTTAGTGCGGAAATTTGGAGATTGAGTGGGTCAGGGGAAAATGTTTTGGGTTGTTGTTGCAGGATACACCCTCCTTTTCTATTTACATACATGTAGACAAAATACAGGTACATGTATCACATACAAAATACAATAGACGGGTGCAAACATTTGCACTCAATTGCATGTAAATAGGATTCATGATTCTGTTTATATAAAGTAGTAATCAATCAGGACATATAGTATTTCTGAGAGAGACAGTGTGTGAGAGGTGAGTGTGATGAGTGTGTGTATGTATGTGTATGTGTCAGTGCTTTAAGCCTCTCTCATAGTCGTTGTGCATTGCCAGTGACATGTAACTATGGAAATGGCGGCTGCCAACATACGTGTGATGACACTGAAACAGGACCGGTTTGTGGCTGCCACCTGAAATACGCCCTGCACTCTGACAGCAAGACCTGCATTGGTGAGTCTCTCTTTTTCTCTCTCTCTCTCTCTCACATACCCACACACACACACACACACACACAAGTCTCAGAAAATGTTATGAATGTCACTTACTCATCGTTTATACAGCTTTATCCTGCATACAGGGTCGTGGGGGGGCTCGGAGCCTACCCCAGGGCACAATTCGGGGTACACCCTGGACCCTATGGCATGACACATACACACGCTTACACGCTCATTCACACACTATGGGGAACACTATGGGGAGCACAAATTAGGGAACGCCATGTCTTTGGACTGTGGGAGGAAAGCGGAGTACCCGGAGGGAACCCACCAATCACGATTTAACTCCACAGTGCCAACCACTATACCACCGTGCTGCCCACATAGCTTGGTGTTTCTGTTCAATTTGTCATGATTTAACAATCTCTTTCATTACTTCTATAATTTAAAAAAATGATTTAAGGAGTGGTATGAAGGATCTAAATTGGATAGACGCACTGGGGATGCTTTTATGTACAATACGATCTGTACAATAAGCTGAACTCTGTCTAGTTAGCTAGGTTTAATATCATGGAGAAGTTAAAAATCTTTTAGGTAAATCAGTTGTTGAACTTCTGTTAAAATATTGTCAAATTATAGATTGTTTGTTAACAGTTTACTTAAGTCTCACTTGTGGCCACCTGGGACATTAGCTAACATTTAGCAAAGATGCTCAGTGAACAAATAAAATGAGTGAACAAATAAAAAGTCATAATAAAATTCCAATTTTGACAAGTGCTAGATAACTAGAGTTTTACTGAAACAGTACTTATGATTTGTGGAAAATGTGTAAGAAAGCAAGCTAGCTAACAGAATTAATTGAACATAATGTGAACATATTGAACTTCTATTACTTCAGCTTTCTACTAGTAAAAATCCAAGCTAGTTTAATTGCCATTAACTAGCTAGTTCATTTGGATGACAATTAGACAGACCATGTTCAAGCTGATTAATATTTTCATTAGAGATTCTGCTGTTGTTTTGATGGTAAAAGTGTGAACCTTTCTGCCATTTTTATAATCATTTGTTAAGCATTGAACATCCAATATGCTAATTAAATTGCATTTAGCTAATTTAGTCATTCAGCCTCCTGTCTTATTATTGTGTTGTGCGGTCTTTCTCGCACACTAGCATCTATTTTTACACACACTAAATTTTATAAGGGAAAAGTTTAGTATATTAGTATATTAATTGATGTAGCCTTTGCATTGGACTGGAGAAAGAGAGAGAGATCTGAAAAGAAAGATAGAGCTTGGATGAGGGACAGGACATGGAAGGTTTAAGGAAGATGTGCTAGGTGAGAGAAACTTCATCACTCCTGAAAGTGCAAAACACATTTATCATCTTATAATGCTGGGAATTGCAGCCATCCATCAAGTGGAGTTCTGCCATATCCACCGAAATGGGAAAACTTTATACACCATGTGGGTCTAACCATATTCAACCGTGATGCCTCTAAAAACAGGAGGAAAGCTTTTTTATGCATCTGTCCTTTTTTGGAATTTTACAAAACTAATGGACTGTTGCAGGTAAGTCAATTTTTCACCCTTATTTTTCTTAGCTTGTGTCTCCATGCCTTGTTCCATGTTTGGTTTGGATGGTTCATTCTTTTTCATATTAAAAATCTCCTCTTCCAGAACATTCTGCACAGAATATCTGCTTTCTTGGTGTAGCATTATTTGTTCTCATGTCCCTCCTGGTTCCTTCTTGAGCTTTCAGTGATTGCTAAATCTGAGGCCATATACAACCCAGAAGAGCCATCCAAAGTCAGTTTCTGTGCCTCTGTGAGTTTTTTTAAAATAATTTAAATTAGCTATTTGTCATGAGTAAAGTTGTGTGTGAGTGTAAAATGTTCCAGAGAGACGGCATGGCTAAGTGGAATAAGGGTTAAATAGTACAGTAGGTTTTGGATCTAAAATGGATAATCGTATGATATAACATATTAGAGTGATTTGAGCGGATTAACAGAATGCCTCAGGGTGTTTTTTTTTTTTTTTTTGATACTTTGGCATCTCTGCCTCACAGGAAGGGCCTTATTCAACCACAGCATTGTACATATCCCAGACAAATCCACAGTCATACTAAATTATTATGTGCTGAGTGCCAGAACTTTAAAGAGGCTCATCTGATGTCACACTTGCTGCACTGGAAAATGAAATTGTAATGCTTTTTGTGAGGTTTTATGATCTCTTACTTCTCACTGTTGATGTTTTGTTATATGACTGAACTGTTCCCTGATTCTGCTGATTACCCAACACTGGACTGATCCCTCCGTGTGGCTGCGCAGAGCCTGGCGGAGACCATCCACCTGTCCCCTGTCCTGATGCCTGCTGTACTACTCATCGCAGTCTTCTCTTTCAGCATCTGTGAAGAGAGACGCAAACGGCCACAGAGACCAGAAGAGGAGTGTAGAGACTGATCCCTTCCATCTCTATCTCTGTCTTTCTATCTACAGTATATTCCTCTCTCACTGTCCCACCAGACCCCCGCTGTGGTCTGGGTGAATAAGCTGTGCTATGTGGGTCGAGTCCTTCCCCTGTCTGTAGCATTGCTTCTTTAGATTTTCCCTTCTGCTTGTAGTGTTTCCTCACAGGCTCCTTTGCTCCTCCCGTTCCTCCTGCCCTCTCTGGTGAAAGTTCCTGATTGCCTGTCTTGTCTGCAATTTTAAAAGGGTATTAGACAGAATTACTGCTGAAAGGCAAATAAAGTCTTTGAGAACAGATACCTCAATTGCAGCCTGCATCAAGGTCAGAAAAGTAGCCAATCAACAAACTAGCTCCAACCCTTGCCTGCCCTTTCTTAAAGCACCTTGCCAATGGCCTGCCCTGATCCTCGACCTTTTCATCAAGCATGTCATTCTGTAGCCTCCAACAAAAGAATTTTAATGTGACTAAACGACACGATCTTGCTCCACTGCACTTTAAAATCATCCTCTACTTCCTGTTTCCTTGTCATGGTAATTGCATGTCCTCTATCCTCTACCCTCTCTACTGTCTCATACTGTCTGTTTCATCCATCCCTGCCTTCTGTTCTCCTAATAACTCATTTGCCTGCATGAATATGTGTGCAAATATCTTTTCTCTAATTTTTTCCTTTTTTATTTGGTTATGTCTTCCCTTATGTATTGGAACCAACGTTATTAGTAACCCTGATCTCACTCCAGTAGTGTCCCTGTTACGTTATAGCACTAGTTCATTAATTAATTATTTTATCCTGTTTTTGTTTTCTGTTATTTAGTGCTTGCTCCCAATCCCTAATTTTTGGTCGTCCCTTATTATGGGCTGATAGTAGATGAATCCCAACCTTGGAAATCCCTGATCTTCCCCATTTCTTTCCCCCGAGTCTGTCAGAGAAGATACATAAAACACATACTGGAGGCTGAACAGAATTTCAGATCCCACAGCATTAAGGCAGACCTTTGCTTTGTTGATTGGCCCATTTTATGAGGCTAAAAATGGCCCGGTCATGTGCTGGTGCATCTGCATGCTTATTAACCAACTATACAATAGCCTCACCCACTTTGCTCAGAGAACCTAGATTTCCTGCATTGACTTGATTGTCAAAGCCAGTTGTGATGTGTTCCATAGACAAACAGGCAACCAGTGCTGCCCCCAGACTTCATCCACCTCCTCTCCACCTCTCCTATTCGCATGTTATTCCACCCTTCCTCCCACCACAGGTTCCTCTCATGCTCTCCAACCATGAGACGGCACTTTTCTCCATTTCTTCCCACGTCATCTCATCTTCCTCTTCCTTCTCCTTCCTTCACTCTTCATGTTGTGTCATGCTGTCCTATTTCTTATCCTCTCATAATGCAGTTTGTCTCATTCCACCTCTTTTATTTTTCTCTACTTCTCCTCTCTGTCACTGCGGTAATTGAGTGGCCGTTTGATATGGAAGACTGCAGCGGCAGCATCAAATTGTCAATGTCAACGAGAACCCCTTCTTTTTTATTCCCCAAATCCCTCCAATTTTAGTTATCTCTTATATGTGTCCCTTCTTCTCATTTTTCATGACAAATTCCAAAGGCTGATCTCTTTTTTTTCCGGGAGAGTTTGACTTAATCTTCTTTATTTTTATATTCATTAATTTCATTAACACTCTAACAGGGTTTATTGGCGCTTTATTATTTTATTTCCGCAGCTTTTTGCTTCTTGGCTTTGGTTTGTGCTCAAACGCCAAGAGGGTCAGGCAGTGTGAGTCCGGGTGTCTGAGTTCGAGCTGACTGGGAGCAGGACTTCCTGATAGCATGTCTATTTGTCCTGGTTTGTACACTGGGACAAACTGATGTGGCATCAGTCTAACCTGCTCTTCAGGATGCCTGCGAGCCGGATGCCCGAGGCTGGCTGGTCTATGGCAGGGCTGTCTGTGCGGGGCGATGGACATTGGGCTTCTAATTAACCTACTGCTCCCTGTTTGTCCTCTGTCACTTGTGTTTTAGAGAAAGATGAGGCTGCAATTGAGAGCTCTGAGTTCAATACCACGTCAGTAGCTGATGTGGACAAGCGGGTGAAACGGCGTCTACTTATGGGTAACTCCTTTCTTCCTCTTTCTATGTGTTGCCATGGCGCTTGTGCTTATTTCCTCTACTCTTTACTCTTTCTGTTCTTTGATTTGTTTTGTTCGAGTAGTTCTCCAAACCCCTCCCCAACCACCACCATTCTTGAAAGTTTCTGGTTGTTTCTGTGTTCAACAAAGCCTGAGAATAGACCCTCCAAACATGACAAGGTTCCTTCTAAACTTTCCCAAGCCTGCTCCCAACCTTACTTTATTCCCTTGCATAGGAACAGTAATTACTTTTTTTAAAGCCTTTGCTTCTGACAGCTCCCATGCCATTCCTGTTGCATTTTTATGACCTTAACAATGAACCAGTAATAACTTGTAGTATGAATCCGCGTATCATTCGTTCATTCGTTTTTCAATATAAAACCAAAAATCAATCACTTGTTTTTTCAATATTTGTTTCCAAAACCAAAACAGAAAAAAGGATAATGGTTTTCTTTTCCGATTTCTATTTTATAAAAAGTAAATCTGTTACACTGAACTGTTAACTGAATGTGTAAAAGCCCAGTGTTGCTTCTTTCATGTTGGTTTATATGCAGTTTTAAAAGGGTTACACATTTAGCTTACACATTTAGCTTTAGTTTCTTTATATTGCATGGAAATTGCAATGCTCTTTAGATATAATAATAGTAGTAATAATAATAATAATAATAATAATAATAATAATAAATAAATAAAACACATCACATGAAGTAACACTGCTCTAATGAAAAAACAATGAAAATGGAATGTGAGCGCTCTCTATGTTTTTTTTTTCTTCATAAAATCAGAAATCGGAAAACAAGCCATTATCCGTTTATTTATTTTTATTTTTTTCATTTTAGAAATAAATACTTAACAAGTGTTTTTCTCTCTTTTTTTTACTTTTGGTTCTATATGTAAAAACGAATGAATGAATGATACACAGATTGGTACACGTTACTTTCCATTATTTCTTTTAGCATACAGTAGTAAGAAACACATTTCCTTTGTTCACTCTATCTTTAAGTTTTTTTTTTTTTATCAACCATGATTGGCCATATCCTACTTTTTACTTTCTTAGACAAATGCAGTTAAAGAGCATATAATAAATTAAAAATACTTGTGTTCCAAGGGGCAAGTCTCAAATTCAATACAAAGTACAGTATTGCAAACTTTTACTCAGGGAGTCATTACTGATATAATCATTTGAATTTAGAAGCTCTTAAAGACCTAATGTTTTTCAGCCATATCTTTGACTAGGGCCAGACCGCTGCTACTGTAAAGCCCCACTGTCTAAGAAGAGATAACAGAGGCTGTCTGTTTAAACTGTTAACACGAGGAATGGGATTTTTGAAAACATTAAGCGGTTTCTTCAACTCCTTAAACACACCGTTTATTGTTTACTTAGTCATTTAAAGACTATATCTGTGGCAGCCTGGGACACCCATTCACATTTTGATGTTTAGACATTGCTTACTATTTTAAGTTTTAAAAATATGATATGTTTTTCTTGGCAGGATGAGCTTCTCACATAACACAGACCACAGTGATTAGCCACTGAATGCAGTTTTTTACTCTTACGTTTACTGTTATAGCAAAAAAAGTTAGTTATTTCTTAGATTGTAACAACTTTCAACAGTCATTTCCTCACCAGTGACACCTTTTCTCTCTTCTGAAGTTAACAAGACAAAGAAACACAGTTTGTCTTGCTACTGAGACCGAAGACCTTCACAATGTAGAAACCATACTGACTGTTAGAACATGCTGACATTAGAGACATTTTACATTAATGTAAAATAAATGTATCCGTATAAAAATATATTGAGAATCACTAATATGATCTTTACAGATAGAAAGGGTTCATTTTAAAAGTAAATTGAACCATTTCTACTTTGTGTTTGGATGTAATTAATTATTTTTCTTTAAGTAGCAGTGTTAAATTTTTTACCTGCTTAAAATAATTTCTGTCAAAAATTAGGTGCAGCAATATGTCATGGAGTTTCCCAGGCTCCCACATATTATATATATACATATCATATTTTATAATGTATGTCATTTTAAGTACTAGGTCCTAGTCAAATTTTATCTAAATCTATAGCATGTTTATTTACCTCAAATATATATTTTTTGCAATATGTACACAATGTACATCTCTATGCATGGACTACCAGACATTAATGTTACAACTTTAATGCCTCTGTTCTCTCAGTCGATATTCATGTTACAATTAAGTGATTTAAGACACATTGGACAAGTAGAAGAGGAAAATTGTGTTTTTTCCCCCCAATCTTTTCTTCTTGTTACTCGTTTTCTTTCTTTTAATATTACACATTTATGTTTGGCATGTTTTTTTCCCTTTAGCAGACCAGCCACCAACTTTCTTTCCTTTTAGGATGCAGAGTTTGAAATTACTTTCACCTTTATGTTTAACTGATGCCATTTATTGTTAAAACAGGTACCTTTGAAGGATCGGTCCTCGAAACTCTATGCACAGTTCATGTTTCTTTTGCTGTTTCCTCTTATATTCTGACATTCAATGATATAAAATGGGAGTTAAAATGTTGTACAAAATGAAAGCAAATGTTTGCTTAATATGAATAATGCTTAGTTTCTAATATGCAGTACTTAAAAAAACACTGCGAGAAATGTGAATTAATTAATAAAATTTTAAAAAGTCGGAAAATAAATAAATAAATAATTTTATCTAAGTTACTCAGTAGATTTTTCTGTGGTGTAAAATGTAAAGGATCAGCTCTACCTCTACGATACACATCTCCGTGCATTAATTGTTTCTATAGGACAAGCCTGCGATTTGAACTTTTGTCAAAACTGCTGCAGTAAAATATTAATCAAACCTTACGACCAATCAGATTTAAGGATTCATACACTTTTATTCCTTGTTATAATTGCTCTAAATTATATCATTCATCCAAGCTTCTTTTAAAGAGTAGAATGAATCTGACAAAGCCAAGAGTCTCTTTTATTTAAGGCACCTCTGCTGAACTTGGCTGCTGATGAGTAATACTCACGTCCAAGTTGGAAGGGTTTGATTTGCCCACTTCAAATGTAAATTGCTCTGTGTGCTCGCCAAACCTCTCAGAAGACCACTTCACTTGGGCCGCATTCTAAACGTTCATCAAGAAAAAAATTACCAACTTACTTTAAACTTAGTATACACCATCTCATTTTTTTTACTAGTCATTACTGTCCTGACAGATACTTAGTAGTGATTTATGGTGATGTTTCAACAGAAGCTAAGTTGGCACTGCTAATTGAAACCAGTTCAGTCAATCAGGGGACCATAAAGTGGTTTATAGTGGTTTCATCACTTTTAAAGCCTTTCATTTTATTTCTTGGATATTATGAGTTTATCACACAAATATGCTGGATGGAATAATGCTGTACCTCAGGTTTGTGTTAGAGTTGACACTCTGCGTTCCCGCTTTAGTTTATGCTGCTGTCGTAGCCGCGGCCAGCAGCACCAGGATGCGACCAGTGCTGGCAAATTTAACTGGAAACTCAGCGTCAGTGGAAAAGTCTCCTTCTCTGTAGTCATATTAAAGTGCTGAAAGAGAGAAATGGGGGAGGCAGTGGGGGAGAGAATTTATTGTTCATTAAGGTAAATGGTGTTTCTTTTTATAGTTACTTTCTTGTTTTGGTGAAGTGGTTTGGATTCAGTTGATTATTTGGATTGGATTAAAGTGAGTACTATTAAAACAGCATGAAGAATAATACCTAGCAAATAAAGATATGGTTATGGTGATCATTATGTCATTATAAGACAAAGCATACTCTGCTAGTTATTAACTCAACCTTTATGAAAGGGCTATACATACAGTGTTATTTTTTGTGCATTTTTCAACACTGAATTAATAAAAAACATGCATTTAACCACTGAAAATGTGCAACAAATTTAAGAGTTTTACAAGGGTTTTTGCTGATAATGGCTGCATTTCACGCTTAAATTAGTAACAGGATTAAATTTTATTTTTAGAATAGACTTAAGAAATATATATATAATAACATACAAACATAGATAAACACAAAATGTGTTGAGCTAGTATTAACTAGGATATTAAACACGTTCTAATGATTTACTTATTTAATTTTATTTTATTTATTAACAGAGTTGTACATTCTAGATGACCATTCAATATTATATTCTCATTGAAAACAAGGACAACAAATGTACAGAACTTACTTTTTATTCTGACCGTATACAGTACATTCACATGATACAACTTCCTGTTTAAAAAGTGACTGGTAAGAATTTCTCAATGTTGCATAGGAGTGAACAAGTTCAAGTAACAAGGTTGAGTAAATGAAATGTAATTGAAAATTAAATGGATGACTCAAGAATAAAAGTATCTTACAAGCATGAAATAAAAAAAATTTAAATAATTAGATGCAAAATATTCTAAATGGAAATGTCAAAAGAAAATTTGATTAATATCCAGCAATACAACATGACCTTGAGTGTGATAATGCTTTTATACAACAGTTATACAAACACCATTTACAATCAACAGATTATGATTTGTTTGTTTATTTAAAATGATTAATATTATAATCAACCGTGACTGCCGGAGGTGGCAACCGAGAGTTAATGTTATTAACAGAAGTAAAAGTAGTTTTCATTTCTTACCAATACTATGCAGCCTACACTAGGGTGTACATTCACTTGTTCAACACAACTTGTAGATACAGACAGCCTTGTGTAAGAAGCTAGTTAGCTTCAAAGCTTGGATTTGGCAGAAATAAAACAAAGTAGAGGCAATTTGGAATGAATTTAGTAAGCAGTCTATGTGGTGTTTAAGATGGCATTTCTTTAAGTGTTCAAATGTCGGTTTTGCCAGGTACAGAAGCTTCTCTCCTCAGACCATACTGACCTACCTTCACCCATGCTGTGACTGACAGTTAGTGTAATTAATGATGGTAGAACACCTGGGATGCATATGGTTAAATGTTGCAGTGGTGTTACTATACATTATCACTACTTGTGAAAAGCCTCTTGTCCAATCAGGTTGCTCGGTCAGACTGCAACTGTGTTATACAGTGTATCTTATCTATATACGTAAACACTATATTCAGTGCAACACACCACGTTTAAGCAGGCCATGGGTGTAACACACAACAGGTTAGCTAGTGCTCTTGTAACTGATTGATCTCAAAAATTTAGTCTTTATAAGGAATGTTGCTTTTTTTGTAGAATGATATGTTTCTGAATATGTGTGTGAACAGTCACACCCTTAGGCTATGCACATCCAGCTGTTACAGAATATGTGCGGTACAATGGCCTGCAGCAAGTTCGGCTAATAACAGGGCCGCTGGTATAAATCATTTAGTTTTAGAAAGCTTCTGAGGCTCTTTCAAACAACACTTTCCTGCTACAATCTTTACTTCCCTCCTGTTTCCCAGTTTTCAAATTCAATCTTTGAAAGATTTAGCTTGTGGATCTCAAAGGTCACCTCCACATCCACACTAGGGTTTGTAAATTAGCGAAACACCAGCATGATTCCATTGAACTTTTCTTCTTATCCTGCACTATGGCCTTCTTGCCATTTATGCTGTTTTTATTAGTCCCTATATAACTATTCTCACATTAAAAACTGGACATTTGTGATTTGAAACCAGAAGTTTACATACACCTTAACCAAAAACATTTAAACTCAGATTTTTCACAATTCCTGACATTTAACCATAGTAAACATTCTGTGTCCTAGGTAAGTTAGGATCACTACTTTATTTTAAGAATGTGAAATGTCTGAATAATAGTAGAAAGAGACTTTTTTCATCTTATATATTTATTTAATCACATTTTCAGAGGCTCAGAAGTTTCAATACACTTAGTATATTATACTGATATTTGATGGAATTGCCTTTAAATTGTTAACTTGGGTCAAATGTTTCTGCTTGCCTTCCACAAACTTCTTTTAATAATTTGCTGCAATTTTAGCCCTTTCCTCCTAGCAGGTGTAACTGGGTCAGGTTTGTAAGCCTCCATGCTCGAGGCCAGAGCCACTTCAATCCCTTGTCCTTGTTGTAGCCATTTTTTTCTCAACATTGGAAGTATGCTTGAGGTCATTGTCCATTTGGGAGATCCAAGCTTTAACTTCCTTTCTGATGTCTTCATATGTTGCTTCAATATATTATCATAATCTTTCTTGCATCAGTCACTCCTGCAGCAAAGCACCCTAGCAACACAATGCTGCCACCCCCATGCTTCACAGTTGGTATGGTGTTCTCTGGCTTGCAAGCCTCCCCTTTTTCCTCCAGACAATGCTGGGCATTATGGCCAAACAGTTAAATTTTTGTTTTATCAGACCAGATGACATTTCTCAAAATAGTAAGATCTTTGTCCCCAATTTGCAGCTGCAAACCATAGTCTGGCTCGGTGATTTTGGAGCAGTGGGTTCTTCCTTGCTGAGCAGCTTTTCAGGTGACGTCAATATCAGGTTCTTCACCGCCAACATACATACTTTTGTACATGTTATCTCATACAGTATGTCTTCACAAGGTCCTTTGCTGTTGTTGTTTTTTGTCTCCTTTCTGAGTGGTATTATACCTGTGTGGTCCCATGGTGTTTATGCATGTGAATTATTGTTTATACAGATTAATGTAGTACTGTCAGACATTTAGAGATTGTTCCCAAGGATGAACCTGACTTGTGGAGGTCTACTTTTTCTAAGGTCTTGGATAATTTCTTTTGATTTTCCCTTGATGTCTGTCAGAAATTGAAGAGGCTTAGACATATGAAAATGCAGATTAGCAGATTAGAACAGGCAGAATGTTGGTCAATGAGCAAACAGGTAAACAGAGTGTAACTCGAGAAAACTAAGGCTCGATAAAGTCAGGTGTGACCAACAGAGATAATTGTAGTGCATGGTGGCCAGTGTTGTAGGCCGTGATGTTGTGGTTAACGGATTTTGAGGCAGAATCCAGCTGTTTTATGACAATAGCAAACACAGACTCACTTGGTTTGAAGGTAGGCTTCATAAAACATGCACAAAGGTGCACCCCCAGTTGACTTCATGATGTCAGAAGCTTCTAAAGCCATGATGTCATTTTGTTTTGAAATCTTCCAAGCTGTTTAAAGGCCCAGTCAACTGAATTTATGTAAACCTATGAGACAATGGAATATATGCATGATATAGTGATATAAGTGAAATAATATATCTGTAAACAATTGTTTTAAAAATGACTTGTGTCATGCATAAATTACAAATATGTCCTAGCCAACTTACCAAAGCTATAGCATATAGAAACATATGGATAAGCTATAGAAACATATGGAGTGATAAACAAAATCAGTTTTAGTGACTTTAAAATATTTGTATGTTAACTTCCGACTTCAACTGTATTTGCATTACAAACAGGGCTATGGGACTGAAGCTGCTTTGAATGACTATGCATATGAAAAACCCAGCAAAAACAGCTGAATGTGTAAGAACACATGCTGGTTTCTTTTCTTAATAAATGCTTTAAAGAAAGTACCTTAAATTTACAGAACTGAGAAGTGAGATGATCTGTTATCTTGGCCCTTACATTTACATTTAGGCATTTGGCAGATGCCCTTATCCAGGGCGACTTTTTTTTCAGGGGTTTTTAAATCTCATTATACATATGAGTAGTTGAGGGTTAAGGGCCTTGCTCAAGGGCCCAACAGGGACAACTTGGTAGGCGTGGGATTAGAACCTGGTACCTTCCGAACCGTAGTCCAATGAGCTTCAGTTCTTTGTTTGTTGGCTTTTTCCTTAATTAAAGTTGATTTTAATACAGTATATAGCAGTGTACAAACATCCTGAGGCGCCCATCAATTTTTTGATGTATCTTGTATTTTTTCGGTTAAAAGAGATGAGAGGGGAAATGAGGTTGCTGCTGAGGTTATTATAACCTTATAAACATAAACAGCAATTTTGAAATTGTATCTTTCCATTTCTTTAATTTAATCTACATAATTTAATTTAATAAAAAGAAATTAGAGTAGCTCACGAAATTTGTATAGTGTTGTATTCGTCGAGTCATAATGACTTAACAACTAAAACTTGAATAGTTGTATAATTGAGAGAGCAACAAAGTGAAATCCAAAAATAATCTAACCATGTGTTACATTTTTTAGGCCAACTATTCACATCATCAACATCAGACGATTCAATTAACTGTGCATTATTAATATCAGGATGTTTTACAAGAATAGGCTCAAAACGAAATTAAGGAATCTGGACCCATTTTTTCACTCTGTAGTTGCAGCTTACTCTGCTGTATATAGTGATAGAGGACGAGCTATCATTCACTCCTGGAGTGTGAATTTTTCTAAAGTACATGGTAGAATGCAAACAGTGGCAATTAGCAAAAGTTAATTTAAGCAAAAAGTTTATCTTACTTAAAATCATACTAAAATTATACTAAACTTTATTAAAAAGATGGTTCTACAGAGGTTCCATGGATGCGTCTAGATTTCTATAGGGGCCCTATAGATATATTAATATATATTTATATATAGAATAAAACATGTCACTTCTACTGTATATCAAATATTCTATATCAGATGTCAAATAAATAACTGTTGGCTGTTTTGAAATGGTTAAATACACATTTGGTAAACCTAAAAGCTAAAAGTATCTCTAATCTAATCTAAAGATTTTGCAAATTTACCTGTACTAGATAATTGTATAGTCTGAGAATAAAGCAAACAGAGATTGCGCTTAATTGTACATACTACATTATAAAAACCTGAAATCAAAAGAACACTTAAGGGTTCTAGAGGGAACATTTTTTTAAGACTGCACATCATGGATTTGGCATTCTGTTTCTATTGCATGATTTCAACATGTGAAAATTGGTATCTAATGAAAAATCATTAGGTGCTATTCTATACAGGTTATCAGATTGTCCAATTAACCAAACATAATTGTGACATTCCCTAGTTTCTTTGATCATCTTTGACTAGACTATATTTGTAATTAACTAGTTTGTAATTAACACTCTTGCTTCTTCCTTTATCTTTTTACTATTTCTTTTTTTTCAACGTAAACTTCACATTTCTTCCACAGATACCTGGGATAACAGACTCAACCTTAACCTTTTGTCACCAACAGTTCACTGTATCATAATATGTTTTCCCCAATTTTATCTTTTCATTTGCTAACATTGTGTCTTTTTTTTCAGAAATTAATCTCTATTCAGGAAGTTTAAAAGAATGTAACCTTTAAGTCAAAACTGAAGGCCATTAAATGTGTTTAATATGTTCTACTTGGAACTGTTTCTGAAAGAGAAGCACTCTGTCATAGGGTTCTACATAGACCAGGGACAAACTGAAGAACTCTTTAGAATGATAGAGGAAGTGTTTAATTCTAAGAGTTAAATTTTAAATGTAACTAGAGAACTAGGGAAACTATGATGTCTTCATTAAGGTGTACAAATCAAAGTGGATATCCCTCATATTACTGTGTGTGTGCACCTAAGGCTTTTGTTCTTGATTAACTGCTATAGCCTGGTCAGTGCCGTATTGGAACTCGAATTTAAATCTGGTCAGGACTACACCCTGGATGGGATGCCAGTCCATCTCAGGGCATTTTAGAGGAGCTATTCCACCTACTGGCATATTTCTGGGAGAAGAAAAAAATGGAGAGCTTGATGGAAACCATCAGGGATGCAAAAATAACAAAATCTACACAAGGTCAATTGCCCAAGAATCTAACTGGTGAACAAAGAATGATGAGGTGGCGGCACTAACCATGCATAACCATGTCCTAAGGATTATCCATACATCTGTACATAAGTTATGTTGACAAGATGCTGGCATGCTGAATAGACTGGCAAAAAAACAACATATCTCAAGCGCAGTCAATATTTTCTCAAATGTACCTTCATCTGTTTGCATAGCCCGTTCAGGTCAGGAAGTTGAAGGAGATAAAGGACATCAGCAGATGGTAGGGGATGTGAAAGAAATGTACCAAACCTTTGACTCCTTGGTAATTTGGAAATAAAACACCCAATATATTTTCAATAAAATTGAAAAATACCCTAAGGCTATATCTGCTTAGCAGTTGGTCAGAAGTTTTTTTTAGTACTGTCATCTATGAATATGTAGATTTTATTGTGGTGCCAAACCTGAAAAGGAAGCATCAGCTCTAGCCACCTTTCTTTGGGAAGGAATTGACCTCAGGGGCACACTGGCAAAGAAAAAACAGCTCTGTTTCCAGGACACCAAGCCAGCAATGCACATATGTTTGTGTTTCACAGGGTCCAGGTGCAAGCCATGCAGCCAAAACTGGACCAAATAATGGTGGTCTCAGAAATGTTGGAACTGCATTGCGCTAGAGAGAGGACCTAATCTAGGAGTTTGGCTAATTCAAAGTCAAGTTTGACAAATTCCAGGAGATTGTTCATCCTGTTCTGCTTAATATTGGTAGAAAAAAATGAGTTAGTGATGTCTTGTACAGTACATACTGTATTTCCAGGCACTTTGCTAATCGGGGTCACTGTACAGCTCAGACACCCTTTGTGAAAGCACCACGACAGAAAACATTGAAATTAAAGGCAACAGCATGACCTATATACGATGAAACCATGAAACCATTTATTGTCAGATGAATCGTGATTGATTTACCTTAGCCTTTATTAAAGACAATGAATTTTTGTATAATAGAGTATTCTAGAAGCAAATGTGAGGCCATCTGTCCGACAGCTATGGCTTGGTTGCAATTTGATCATGCAACTGGACAATGATCCAAAGCACACCAGTAAATCAAAATAGATAAAAAGAAAACTATAAAGGTTTTGGAATGGCCTAGTCAAAGTCTAGACTTCAACCCAGTTGAAATGCTGTGGGAGGACCTTAACAGAGCTGTGCATAAGCGAATGCCCAAAAACCTCAATTAACTGAAGCAATGTTGTAAAGAATAATGGACCATGATGATGTCAGAGACTGATAAAGTCATACAGGAAGTGATTATTTGAAGTTATTGCTGCTAAAGGTGGATATACAAGCTGTTGAATTATAGGGGTACTTAGTATTTCCCATTGTTTTTTTGGTTTTCATTTTGGCTTCATTAAAAAAAAAAAAAAAAGTAATGCCATGGTGTGTCTGAGGTTGTATTTGCCTCTGAGACTTTGGCGTTATACCTGAAGTATACGTCTCCATGTGCAGTTTTTCAGACATGTTGACATGTTGACATGTATTTTGCAGACCTCGTCTGCCAGCTCTTCCTGGAGTGTCTCCTTTCTGAAGGAATTCATGTTAGTGCTTCTTTGATCAACTGCAAATTGTGTTTACCAAATAATTTATACCTTGTGTTTTGACCATATCATGCTTATAGAAGTATAAATCAGCCCTTACGCACATTATATTACAGTACATGGCATAGGCAAAATACTGTTGTCTAGTTCCAAGGCATGTCATGGCAGTCCTATCACAGGTAGCCATTATGGTCTCTGGCTGTTAGTAAAATTGAATAAAATACAATAGAATTAGTAAGATATGTAATCAAGCAGACCAGCAGTTTGTAAGCTGTAGAACATCTGGCTGTAGAAAAAACCAAAGCAAGAAATAGCTGCATAATTCTGTTTGCCACAGCCTATAGATATAATAAGATAATAACTTTAACATCTGATTTCTCAGAAATTGTCCAGAAATGTCTTGCATCCACGTATACAGCTTCATATAATTCAATGACAAATGTTTTTCATAAGGAATAAAAGACAGTTTGTGTCTGTTCTGTGGTACGTGGGCTATTGCTGCTGATACTATTAGCAAGTCTTAATGTACTTTTCCTCTGCTTTTTTTGGAACAACTGTTAACTAAACCAGTCTGTACAAGATGTACTAGAAGGATTAATTGTGCTTTTTACTACCCTTGTCAGAAGGATGAAGTAGAACTGCTTAGAAATATGGCTTAAGTATATAATATTTAAAATCTTCATGTGGGAAATTTTTTTTCAAAATGAGTTTTAGGATGTCATAAACTTTGTACTAGGCTAATTCTGAAAGTCTGGTCTGAACTTTGGGGGAAACTCCAAAAAAATTAACATAAATCCCCAGAAGAGAGGGTTTCTCTTTCACAAAATGTTTTAAGTAGAACCCTTAAATGAAAGAACCACTAAGAAGCTTTTTTTTCTGAGATTGCATTAGATTTGTATTTGTAAACAATTTTATACTTGCTAAGTCAAGTTCTTTGGGAATTCTGGTTTTATTGTGCCATTCTGATGGGTTAAATATGTAGTTGTGTCTGTTTTAATAAATCCTTCTTTCATGTATTATAATAAGATATTTCATATTCCTTTGGGTTTCATTTGTTGTGACAGTGGTGTGTGTATGTATGTGTGGCTAATTTCATGTGGCTGACTCTTAGAATTTTTTTTGACACAATGTTCTATTAACATATGCCCTATGTGTGTATATTATACAGTATAGGTTCATCTCTCATGATGCATGAAGCGAAAAGTATGTCAGGGCACATATATACATATCTGTATGTGTGTGTCTGTGTGTGTGTGCATATTTACCCAGAGACCTGTGCAGTAAATAATGGTGGATGTGATCGCACATGTAAAGACACAGCCACCGGAGTTCGCTGCAGCTGTCCGGTCGGCTTCACCCTGCAGCCTGATGGCAAGACTTGCAAAGGTGAGTTTGTGTTTGCGTGTGTCTTTGTATATTATCTGTGTTTTCATGTCTGTGTCTATTAAAATGTTGAGGAACATTCCACTTCTCTTCTCCTTCCAAAAGCTTCTGGATATCAGGGAGCAATTTTACATTTCCTGTATTTAGACTGCAAGATTAAATTGCAGGTACACCAAGAGTAGGATTCTTTTACTGGAGATTGTTAGGTAGCACCATGTGCCTATTTGAGTGATCCTTAGCCAAGACCAACTCAATCCACGTCTCTACGTCCTCCTCTCATGTGGAATAAGTTCGTGATCGTTGTTGTTGTTGCTCTGGCCGCGAAGCATTCCCGGTTCCGAAATCCAGCTCTGACGTCAATGGCCAAGTATTCAAAGATAAGTTTCCGCTAAGTGATCTTGGCATAGCGTGATGGTGGGTTCTCTCTAAACAAATACCACAGGAGAGTGGGAGAGGGGAACGCTAGATAAGTACTCACTTAAATGACGGGAGAGTGTGTTTTACAGACAACTCGAGTGTTATTGGCGTCATTCATGGGGAAAATTAATATAAATATAAACATTTTTAAAAATGAACAGCGGACCGTTGGATCATTAGCCACAAAATAGCCTCAACAGTCTACCACTCGAATCTTTTTTGGTAAGTAGCTTCCTTATTTTTTTTCCAAACAATCCTATGGTCAAAAAGTTTGATTTTGGTCTCCACACATTTCCAATTAAAGCTCCAATGATGCATGGCAATGATCTCTATTCTCTATGGGTGTCAAAAGTTTTGTCATATGTCATATTAAAGACATTGTTTTTTAATAATCATTTATTATTAGATTCTGGATGATTTAACATGAAAAATTCATGTTAGTTTTAATTGAGGTTAGACTAAGGGCTCTAGGTAATAAAAAGCCTATACTGGCTTTTTATGCAGTGTTTTCCATAGGGATATAGTGCGGTCATGTGACTCTGAGTGTCTTTTAAGAAGGGGAGGCATGTGGCATGTATGTGTGTAAAATAGTTGAGACGGACTTGTCTGGACTGCACATAAAGGAGCTGCACATCCTATACTGTTTGATCAATGAATCTGACACACACACACACACACACACTTCAAAATTTAAATGTCAGTTGGTGTGTGTGTGTGTGTGTGTGTGCGTGTGCGTGCTACTTATGTGAATCCACACTCTGCAAGATGGATGTTAGGCTGGTCCGGCAGTTCGCCGCCTTTTTAATTAGGCCTGCCTCAGGGTCTGCTATCATAAATCCACCATAATGTTTCCGAATTTCGATCTTGTGACATTCCATTTATTTCACATCAACACCTGATAAATGACATTATTGGTCATTCAAGAGCTCTGCCTGCTGGTAAAGTCTGTAAAACTTATTATGGCCATATGGTCAAAATCAAAATGGTTTTAAATCATGTGTCAAACCTAATACCTGCAAGCAACATGGTTTGCTGCCTGGTCTTATTTGGTCTATGTGTACAAGTTGTAGCACCTTCAGTAGTGTAATATTTTTTCACACTAGTTTAGTAATATCTAGAATTCATATTAGAGCCTGTCTTTTGTTTTTCACCTAATTGTGGTCACCAATTTAGTGTAATTCTTGATTAATTTGCCTATTTGTACCCTTTTTGAAACTAATTTGACATTTGTATCTAAGTCCATTTACAAACGTTGTGTTCCATGTTCTGGTTTTTACTCCTGCTTGTATGTTTACACTAATCATGAATGATCCTAACTTGACATCAACTTTCGACTCTTGTACTGAGTTTATGTTTTGCTAATACCAATGATTCAGAGTGTCTTTGAGCCTCCTCAGGAAGAGCCCTTTTGAGTCTTAAAAACATTTTAAAATTTGGATTGAGATAAAAGAAATACAGCATCAAATTTCCTACATCCAGCATTCACATCATCTGTACAGTCCTGACATGATTGGGCCATTAAAGAGGTTCCTAGGAGGTTATTGTTTGAGACATGAAGCCCGATCATGGTTCTGATGTACTGAGATACCTTTCCACCTTGATGGTATCCAAGCACTATTGAAACTCTGGGTGCATTAGTGTAGCAGGGGATTATATAGAGAAATAAAGGTGGTTTTTATTCTAGTGTTGTGATATTCTGCACAATTAAAAGTTCCAGTTTGTCTTGAACAATCCTTGTACATTAACTTGTTAGTGTTCACTTGAAATCATCAGTTTTGGACAAATCTTTGCAGAAGTGTTCATGACATTAATCATTCATTAACGGCAGATTGATTTATATATAATGTATCACTTCAACAGACAGTTGTCTTCTATGCTATCATGTCATCGTCAGAAGAGAGGCACATATTTTTCATGTTGAAGTATGTATACATTTTGGCTGACTCTGTATAGGGAAAAGCTGGCACAAATAAATGAATGAATAGGAAACACTGCTAATTTCTTTCACAGCTAAGGTTTCTTTTACAAGCTTATCACAAGATGACGAGGCTCCATTCTAAGTTACCTTTAGAGAACTAGTGTATTTACTGAAAATTATGACATTTATCAGAACACTGTACTTGACTCCTTGCATAGTTTACCACCAGAGCCTTCACACTCAGTTATAACAATAACATTGTCCCCATATAAAGCCGTGGTTAATGTCATCTGAGATGTAACTGATGGCTTTAATTCACAGTTGTACAGTAGATTATGTAATTACTGTCCAGACGGAAATGAGGATTTAGACCACCTTTGTGCAGCCCACGAAATGGAAAAAAAAGTCTTATGTGATTAGGATTATTATAGATGTCTGTTACTACCTGTGTATAGGCGTGTGTGTGTGTGTGTGTATGTGTGTGTGTGTCTTTCCATGTAGGTGGCATGATAATGATAAGGCTTTATGCTTTTGCACCTGTGTATGTGCACCATTTACA
>JAQMYJ010000004.1:5695340-5758263 GCA_030014305.1 Clarias laeviceps | reverse complement strand
GAGCTGGTAGTAACAGTACATCCTTCTAAATGCAGGCTGAATTGTGAAAGCTGTTGTGTGCTGGTTTTTGGGCCGATAAGTAAGATCTCCGTCTTATCTGAATTTAGTAAAAAAAAGTTATTGGTCATCCAATCTTTTATGTCCTGGACACACTCAGTTAGTCTAGACAACGTAAGTAAGTAAGAGTTTGAGACTGATCATATTCTTGAGTCAGTGAGTTAATTGTGTTTTTGTTGTTGTTCTTGTTGCGTTTCTTCACACACAGACATAGACGAGTGTCTGGAGAATAAAGGAGGCTGTGATCATGTGTGTAGAAACACCGTAGGAAGCTTCGAGTGCAGCTGTCGCAAAGGCCACAAACTCCTCACCAACGAACGCACATGTCAAGGTAAGTGATGCTCACAGTACTGTACATAGGGAACAGTCTCAGCTGCTGCTTCCATGTGTTCACAGTGTGTCAGTGCAGTTTGTTTCATTCACTGATAAGGAGCATAATGATGATTCTTTATAGGTTAAACAGCCGCATATTTACTTACCATGGCAACAAAGATTAAGCCTGAAGCTGTTACACCCCTGAATCAGTTACCCGGTCATAATATTAAGGAATAATATTATTAATATTTTATTAATAATAATACCATAAGTCATAATATTAAGGAATAATATTAGGAGGTTAAATACACAGCTTGTAAAAATGTGAAACGGTTAGTTTTAAAAAAAGATTTTGGATTTAGAAATTTTAATAATTTACACAGGACACATTACTGGATTAAGGTACAAGATTTGTCAAAATAAGGATTTAAAAAATATGTTGGTTGATGAAAATAGTACAATTTTGCTTTTAGAGAACAGATGTTAGCAGGAAAAATATATCTTTAAATAAAATCTTTTCAGAGATACAGTAGTAACTGGATTAAAAAGTTATGACTATTAGGTGATTTTCTGTCAGGTTTATCAGTGAATTGTATCAAACTCCCTGTTCGTAGGCTTAAATAATTCCTATTTAAATATTCTCTATATTCTTCTTTGTCAGCATGTAATAGTAAAAACTATTTTGAATTAATAAAATGATAAAAATATAATATATCTATTACATTCTCTCTTTGCTGTTTAGTCGCTGTATCTCTCCTATTTAACCAACAGAATAATTGAAATGAGATAAAACAATAAAACATGGATGTAATAAACAAAGTGTTTTTGTAAAATTAATTTCCTGCTGCCTAATAAACAGTAGTATCCTCTCTTTTCCTGTTAAATAAATGTTTCCTGATTTGAAAAACAATTGTTTGTGATTTACTGTACATGATTTATCATTTAAAATTATTTTTATTTACTGTTGGCCTACAAATTCACATAAATTATTATTAGTAGTAGTCGTAGTAACAGTATTAATAGTAGTAGTACATTGTAGTTTTAGTGTCATTGTTGTCATCATGATTGGCATATCAAAAAATTATTTTATTATTTTTTATTAATTTCTTTAATTTCGAATTAATACTTTTCCAATCTCGGTTATTATGAATTAGTCCACTTTGACAGTGATATCAACTCTGTGTCCACTCCGAATGCACAGGCACAGCTTTTTTGTTTGTTGTTTCCCTCCACTTTAGACATTGACGAGTGCTCATTTGAGAGGACGTGCGATCACATCTGCATTAACTACGAAGGAGGTTTTGATTGCGTGTGCCAGAAGGGCTACACTCTTTATGGCTTCACACACTGTGGAGGTGTGTTCAGACATGGAGCCACACACACATTATAAGATGCGGAGTATAACTGATGACAGCTACTTACACTCCTTTGCTACTGACTAAAAAAATAAATCTAATAGAAACATTTATTTTTAATTATTCGCTGCATGTGTGTAGAGTGTAGAGTCTTTAAAATAGATCTTTATTTCTTTCTTGTAACAATAAGGGTTAATATAGACCTGTCTCTCTTGATATTCTCATCATTTTATTGTCATGTAAAATGTATTTGTTTTTTTTTTCAATTTGTGTGTTTATATTGCAGATATTGATGAGTGCAGCATCAATAACGGACGCTGTGAGTATGGCTGTGTGAACACACAGGGTGGTTATGAGTGTGTATGTCCTCCTGGGAAGAAACTCCACTGGAACAAGAAAGACTGTGTTGGTAAGTGTTGGTATCGTTTAAACATTCCTTTTGATTTTCCGACCATCGTGCGCACATTTGTATTCATGCACGTATGTGTTTGGTGTTTCCATGGTGACGTGACCCTGTGTGACCATTAGAGGCGGTGAACTGTCTGCCCAATGGCAAGTCGGCACCTCGCGCTTTGCTCAGCTGCACTAAGACGGCCGGAGTGGAGACATGTTCTCTGTCCTGTCCATCAAACGCCCTCTTCCAGGCAGGTCAGTGTCTCCTTGCTCAGGTCGTATAGCATCACATTGTCGGTAAGAGGTGTGGAGTTACCTCTTATTCACATCTGAATTTCTGTAGTAGTAATGAGTGTTTACTAGCATATTGTCGCTCCCTCTCAGAAATTGTAGGTTTGCAATAGCAATTCTTAAAACCTATATTATTGATTATGATCTAGGGGCGTGGCTTATTTAATTGACATGCAGTCTAACTTATTTTTTTACCAATATCCTTCTGACATCCTATCTTTCAGTTGGCTCCATAGCCTGAAAACTTCTCTGAATGTAGAAAACTGAAAATCTACGGTAGCCTTTGTGGTTTCTAGAAATTCAAAGCCTTTAAACAATGCAAATAATTTCCCTTTACTGGAACTAATCAGTTTCAGACATAGTTTGCCAAGGTTGGAGCAGAAGAACTCACGTGTCCTGCACTCCTGCACAGAGCCCTGACCTCAACAGCACTCAACACCTTTGGGACCAATCAAACCCCAGTACTCCTATAGTGCTTGACCTTACTAATATTCTAGTGGAACTCAAATCCCCACAGACATGCTCATCAGTATCTAGTGGAAAGCTTGCCAGATGAGTGGAGGTGAATTTAACAGCGAAGTGGGGACCAACTTCATATCATACCTATGGTTTTAGAAAGGGCATGTGTGGGTGTGATTAGGTGTCTTCATACTTTTGGCCATGTGGTGTATCATGGAGGAACAAGCCACTTTTCTCCTTTTGGTTCTTTCATATTTGAATTTTATTAGAAGTTAGTGAACAGTTTTTACTGAACCAAGAAACTTACTGCATGTACCACATCCTCCATAGTCTGCTGGCATCTGGTGGCATTCACTAGTCATCACACTTTAGAAGCAACAAACCAGGAATTGACAGTAAGGCATTCTTAGTACTCGCCTCTTTTCAGTCAAATGGAATGTTTTAGATTTTGAAGTGTTTAGTGTAAAACTGAAACCAGATATAAATTAGCTTTATCGCAGCCTGCTTCTCCACAGCACATCATGGTTGGTCATTAGCTTTAAGCTTTGGTTGATGATGTATGATAAAGCACTGCTTCTTGTATGTTGCTGATTTTAAACTTACCAATAGGTGGCGACATACATACTGATGGACAGAAAAAATGTCCATATGTCCTTGAAATTTTTAATTTAAGAAAAGACATTTGTTTTTACAGCGAATGTAGTAGTTTGAAATAGTTTTCTTTAATCGCATGTCTTTCATAAAATGATTTTCTGTATATTTGACATGATGTATATCTGACATGGTGAACATGTTATACTGTTCAGTCTGGTAAAAAAATGCTCATTCACACACTATGGGGAACACTTATTTAGAAAGGCTAATTAGCCTAATCTGCATGTATTTGGAATGTGGGAGGAAACCAGAGTACCTGGAGCACACACACACACACACACACACACCTTTCTTTTCAAAGGTAAAGTGCAGGTTAATTTGTTGTTACTTGATATTTTATATGAATTATTTTTATATGAATATTTTGGGTTGTGAAACCAAGTTTCCATTATTTCTCATGGGGAAATTTGCGTTGATATACGAATGCTTTAATAAACAAGCACGATTGCAGGACGAATTATGCTCACCTAGGGAATGCCATCCACCCCCATGCTTCACTCTGGGCATGCAACAGTCTGGGTGGTACTCTTCTTTGGGGCTTCTCCACACCGTAACTCTCCCGGATGTGGGAAAGACAGTGAAGGTGGACTCATCATAGAACAATACATGTTTCACATTGTCCACAGCCCAAGATTTTCGCTGCTGGCACCATTGTATCCGATGTTTGCCATTGGCACGAGTGACCAAAGGTTTGGCTATAACAGCCTGACCATGTACAGTACATTGAACCTGTGGAGCTCCTGACAAACAGTTTTGGTGAAAACAGGAGAGTTGAGGTGCACATTTAATTTTGCAATGAGTTGGTGGTTTTATGTTTTTTGGATACAATCCGGGTTAGCACCTGGACATCTCTTTCAGACAGCTTCCTCTTGTGTCCACCGTTACTCCTGTTGGATGTGGTTTGCTGACATTACCCTGGATACCATGGCTCTTCATACATCACAAAGACTTGCTGTCTTGGTCACAGATGCACCAGCAAGACGCGCACCAACAATTTGTCCTCTTTTGAACTCTAATATGTCACCCATAATGTTGTGTGCATTGCAATATTTTAAACAAAACTGTGCTATTACTCTATTATCTACTTGCGCTAATTAAACCTTCACACTCTGCTCTTACTGGTGGAATGTGCAATCAGTGAAGATTGGCCACCAAGCTGGTCAAATTTAGCCATGAAACCTCCAAAATGAAATTGGCCAGTGTTTCAGTTTCATTGTCCAACCCCTGTATATTATACATATAATTATTGTTAAAATTATTCTCTGATGCCAAGACCATTTTTAACAATATTTCTCCGATCAAGACACAATAAAAAATTGGTCTTCACCTGGCCAAAAAAAACTTTTAATTTGCCCACTCTAACACTGGTCTCAGTAATTTTCAGACTGCATGGGATAAATATATTATTCGGTTAGCATAAATGCCTGCCTGGGTAGAAATCAAATATTTATTAAGGTCAAATGTGCAGAACAGACCAGACCAGATATATCGATCATTTGATAGTGGCAGTCCTTCTTAGACGCCATTGTATCAAGTTTGCACATATTTTTAGTGAATCAGGATTCAGAAATTTGTGTAGTTGTCCAAAGCACTAAAGATTTTTCTTTAATTTCATGTGAAAGCACATCAGAATGTGTTATTATTTCTAACTGGGTCAGATTGACTGACTTTGTGCTGAAAGGTAGCATTGTGGGATGTCGTTTGTGTTTTCAAATAACTGAAGTGTGATCCACAGCCCAGGAGCAATTACATTCTGAAACACGGGGCTGTTCTGCTCCATGTGTCCGCTGTGTTTTAAATAAACGCCTGCTGCGTTTAGATTGGACGAGGCTCACACTAGGTTGATGGACAGTTCTGGAAAACAAAATGAAATATTTGTTTTTATATCTTTCTGGAGATAGAGAAGGTGAGAACAGTGAGGCTTTCAGAAGCACAGCCATGAGTCCCCCGGGTCTTTATATAGTCAGTGAAAATCATTTTCATCTCTCGTGTGTGTGTGTGTAGAGCTTTGAGAACAGGTATAGAAAATGTTCTGTGTCTGCATGTGTGTGTGTGTTGGGAGTGAAAGAGTGTTAATTGTCTCTTTGGCTTCATATGTTGAGCACATGAGACGTATAAACCTGCTTTAGTCCCGGCTGTGTTAAGAGTTAAGCCAAAAGAAATACTCCGGCTGCCATTGGACGATTTGTGGCCAGACTAACCGCAGACTTCTGGCTCCTTACACACGCTCACAGGACTTTCTGATGCTCTGATGGCCCACAGTTACACACCCACACCCACACACACACACACACACACACACACACACACACACACACACACACACACACTGTTTTATTACAGTGTGTGTTGCAGGTTTTTATTTTGTACATTCTTAAGACAATGCAAATATAATCTTTCTCTAGTTTTTTTCTTTCTTTTGTCGTTTCTTTCTTTATAACTTATGTTTCTTTCTTTTGCCTTTCCTTTCCCTTTTTATATTTCTCTTCTTTCTTTCTTTCTTTGCAATTTTCTTTCTTACTTTTTTCTTTTATTAATTCTTTCTTTCCTCTTTTCTTTCTTTCCTTTTATTTTTATTTTACTTTATTCTTTCCATCTTTTGCTTAATTCTTTCTGCTCTTTCTTTCCTTCTTTCTTTATGTATTTATAGAGCCTATCTCAGTTAAGCTTTATCAGAGAGTGCTCTGGCATTACTAGGATTTCAGATTGTTTCTAATGACAGGACAGACTCTCTGCCCTGTCCCACCCCTGAGTCTAAAGAATTTTACAGCTTTGTAATCTTTTGTGTTCTTCGTGTGTAGACTCTGAGAACAGTTACACTCTGAGCTGTGGAGTACCAGTTCAACCAGGGAAAGCAGTACCAAAGAACATCACCACCTCCACCTCCTCAACTCTACAGAGCTGTACTGGTAACTGATCCTTTCATTCACTATTAGTCCTTTATTATCTCCATGCACACAGACCCGAGGTGGGAATAGAACCCGAACCCTCGAGGTGCAAGGCGACAGTGCTAACCACTACGCCACTGTGCCACCTCTAAATAATTATTAACAATTTAATTAGAGAATACTAATTAATTATGTACCAGATTGTTGTTTAGTTATTTAACTTTTTTCCCTAAAATTTTAAAAAGTCTGCTGTTGTTGTGAGTTTGAACTCTTATGAGTTTTTCAATGATTTTGAAATGTTAGATTTACTGTTAGAATGTGTTTTGTACATTTTGACAGAAACAAATAGAAGCACACACTTACACACACACACACACACACACTGCTCTTAAATTTGGATGACAATTCTGTCTCTCCACTGACGAACATGAAATATGCAGCCTGCTTTCATCCTCACTTGTCCCTCAGAGTTCACATCGTGTGTGTGTTCCTGCCTCTCTCATCTTCCCTTCCCGTTACTGTTTATTGCTCGTCTTGTTTGCACTAATATGAAATGAGCTTGTGAAATCTCTGAGCCTCTGAAAAAATGCATAATTCACTGATATTTGTTTGAGGACGTAAACTGATTATGTGAGGTGTGTGTTTGTCCCGCCCCTCAGAGGCACTGGCGCAGCCCGTTAAACAGAAGGCGCGGTTCAAGATCAAGGATGCAAAGTGTCACCTGAGACCTCGCAACAAAGAGAAGCATCGCGATGGGGCCAAGCAGGGAATGCAGGGTGGGATGTCCTAATTACACAACACACCCTGTCTTTAGTTTCATCACAGATCCTGATTCCTGTGTCTCTGGAACACATGTAGAGAACAGACATAGTTCATTTACTTTTTAATTTACTTTATATTCCTTTTTTTCTTCTTTTCTCCACTCATTTTTTTCTCTATTCTTTTATTCCCATTTGATTCCTTTCACTTTATTTTCTTTCTATTCCTTTCCCTTCCTCTTAATTATTTTTTTTCTTTTTCTTTCTATTCTATCTGACCTTTTCATTTTTGTTCCTTTCTTCTCTGTCATGGTCTTGTTCCTTTCCTCTCCAATATTTCCATTTCCTTTACTATCCTTCCTATCCTGCTCTTCCTTTTCTTTTATTGCTCTTTTCTTTTTTCTCCTCTATATATATATCATTTTTTCCTTTCATATTTCTGCTTGTTTTATTTTTCCTTTCCTCCTTTTTCCTTTTCTTGTTTTCTTTCTTCTGTGCTTTCTATCCTTTTTTTCTGTTGCCTATTTGCTTCTCTCTTCGTTTTTTCATTTTTCTCCGCCATCTTAATTTCTCTTCTCCTCTGCCGTACTTTTTCTTATGCTTGTACTTTACCGTGCTTTTTCTCTTCTTTCATTTCTTTTTCTTTCATCTACTTCTACATTCTTTTCTATTTTTCCTCTTCTCACCCATTTTCATCTTTTCTGTTTTTTTTTTTTTTTACCTCTAATTGGTCTCCTCTCCTCTCCTCTCTACTCCTGGCCCATCTTCTCCTTTTGTTTTTCCTCTCCTCTCCTCAGGAGCTCAGTTTCCCTGCACAGATGACTGCCAGGTGACATTTGTAAATCTGAAGTGCGAGTCTTCTAAAAAGCGCCGACGTGGGCGAAAGTCTCCGACCAAAGAGGTCTCTCACATTACTGCTGAGTTTGAGATGGAAATGAAGGAGGAGGAGGCATCAGGTGGGCGTTCATGTGTGTGTTTGTAGCCAGAAATAAGACATACGATCTCGGCATTATACAACTCTAATTAGAAAAAGAGGCGGAGTTAAAACAAATAAATTATTCTGTATTAGAAGTCCAAGGTGAACTGTGTGCTTATTTGTCATATAGAATAATTGCTCCAGGAATTAAACTAAAGCTCTGCTGTGAAACATGAGCATGTGTTGTTGTGGCAGAAACGTGTAATGTGGATTGCGTGCGAGAGAAGACAAAGCAGAAGCTCCAGAACACACTGCGCACCCTGAGGAAGTCCATCATTAAGCAGCAGTTTTATATCCAGTTCTCCGGCTCGGCCTATGCGGTGGCACAACGTGCTGTACGTCCACCAGAGCTAGACGAGAGCTGTAGCACGGGTCAGGTCCTCATCAAGGGAAAGTGCGGTAGGCATTATTCGACGTGAGCCTGGTTGTGTTTTTAAAGACTTTTAATATGTTTTTGTATGTAAGTGCTGTAATGGTTCTTTGGACTGGTTTGGTTTGGCCCTGTGTAAAATGATTGTGTTCAGAGGTGTTCAGAGGTTTCTGTATTTTTTGACTGTTCTGTGTGTCTCCCAGTCAGCTGTAGTGTTGGGACGTTCTACAGCGGTGAGCAAGACAGGTGCGTCCAGTGTCCACCCGGAACCTACCAGGACACGGAGGGTCAGCTGTCCTGTGAGCCGTGTCCCGTTGTTGAATCTCACAGCATTACCGGGGCCAAGAACGTCTCTGAGTGTGGAGGTGTGTTTGTGTGCTTGTGTGTGTGTGTCACATCTATGAGTGCCATTGTAATGCTAATACCTAGCGCTGATTAAAATGCCAATCAATATCATTGATTATGCAAGGTCAAGAACTTAACCTCAGGTATTAATATCTAATGGAGAATTTACAAAATGGCACATGTGGCATTTAAAAGAAAAAAAAATACTGAGTGTTTTTTCTTTCCCTTTTCTCATGAGGAATCTGGTGCATCTTTTTGTGATTATAGGTCTGTGTCCTGCTGGACATTTCTCTGCCGATGGTTTCCAGCCGTGCCTGCAGTGTCCACTAGGCACCTTCCAGCCAGAGCGTGGACGTGTGCTCTGCTTCCCCTGTGGAGGAGGACTCATGACTAAACACACCGGAAGCACCTTTTTCAGAGACTGTGAAGCCAAAGGTTTACACACATTACACACTGCATTTCATTTCATTTCAGCGCATTTCAAGGTTTTATAACCAAACATATAAGTTATACATTCAATCCAATATTTTTCACTTGAGTTAAATAAAAAAAAAATCCACCATGGACAGAGGACTTTACTTTTTCTGCTTTCTTCCCAAGCGTAACAAAGTTTTTATATTGTTAACTCGAAGAGAGGGGAAAAAAAAGACAGGCTGTTTACAGCTGTTTAACAACATGTGATCATGTTTAAGAGTAAAACAGTATGTACAATATGCAACAATACACATTTTAAGCCATTTCAGCCCCTCTTTATATCTGTATCTCTTCCATACTTATTTTAGATAATAAAAAAAACACGTTTCACACATGAATCTAACAAAATCCTTTAAATCTCTTTTTAATGTCGCAGTGCACTGTGCTTCAGGACACTACTACAACTCCAGCACACACCGATGTATCCGTTGTCCTGTTGGTACTTATCAGTCCGACTTTGGGCAGAATTACTGTGTCACTTGTCCCGGAAACACCACCACCGACTTCGATGGAGCTACAAATGTCACACAGTGCAAAAGTAAGGCAAAAGAAAATAATCATTTAAAAACAGGAGTCATAACCTCCTGAGACTGTACTGTTGTGTACATTGCAGTTTCTCCTCACTGATTTTCTTTATTCACACTTGATATCTACGTACTTAATGTCCTTAAACAGAAAGAAGTTTGGCAAAAGAAGTATACAGTCCTTAATGGCTCTCATACAATGGGTTTACGATGAAGATATATAGACAATGTACAAGGGTTGTTCAAGTCAAACCAGGACTTTTGATCATGCAGACTGACAGAACACAGTTCCAGTTTGACTTGATCGCCCCTTGTAGTTGGGAGAAAACGGCTTGTCCTCACATAAGACATTCTGGTTTCAGGAGAATAGGAATATTTACGGTTTAAATGCTTAGCAACGTACAATGATGCACATTGTTTGGTTTGGTTCAGAATTTTAAACTCTTGTTTAAAATGAGTAGAAATTAATTAATTTTTTTAATGTTTTATTGTAAAGTTTTGAGCTTAGTCCTATAGACATTTGTTTTTGAATACATTCGATTATTTTTCGAATGTGATACCATTTTCTGGTTTTAAAATGCTTTTCTTTAAATATTTGAGTATTTCCAGGCTCATATTATATTATTTTTGTTTGATATATTGTTTGCATATGTTTTATTTTTTGACTTCTGCATTGTATCAAAGGCGAAATGATTTTATGTGTGTAGTTTCTTATTTACACTTCAGTTAAATCACTTGCATTCGTTTTAATATTCTTCAGGGCAATCAATGATTTTGCCCTAAAACAATCAAAATACTGTTAGTTCAAGTAAATCTTTATTTATTTATTTATGTACTGTATGTATATATGTATTTATTTTTGTTACTTAAAATATGGTTTATTTTCCCATTTATTTCCCATTTATTTTTACGGTTCATTTTACATGATCATACTTTTGAAGTATGTTGATGGGTGCTAATACTTTTAGATTTGACCGTTTCTTGTTGGAGAATGCATGTTTTGTTTGCTTTACATGGTGTATATACTTGACTGACCTGATTTCCTTTCTGTAGATCAAATGTGTGGGGGTGAGCTGGGGGATTTTATGGGCTATATTGAGTCCCCTAACTATCCTGGAGATTATCCATCTAATGTGGACTGCGTGTGGACCATCAACCCTCCCAACAAGAGGCGCATCCTCATTGTGGTGCCTGAAATCTTCCTCCCTATCGAGGATGAGTGTGGGGATGTCCTGGTCATGAGAAAAAGCTGTACGTTTTACACTTAACTGTATCTGTACGGAAACACTATATTTAAGTGTTTATAAGCCCTATATTACATATACTACACAATTAACATTTATAACACTTTGCGTAAACATTTATAAAGGCATGTTCAGAATCCTATCATTTTATAAGCCTACTTGCAGAACATATTCTTATTATCACTGTGATTGCACTGTGACATACCAGAAGTGAGTTGTTTATGTACAATAGGTTTATGTAGTTTGTTATAAAGCCTTATACAGTGTTTATACAGTATATTTAGTATATACTGTATTATGCTATTTAGTATTTCTTTGCATAATTATGGTGTAAAATTATAACACAGTATTCATTGGGTCATAGTTACTGTATATTACTTTGTAATGTCTGCACTCAAAAATGATTTTGGTCTTGTGTACCTTTTTTTTTTTTTTTACATATTTATATTATATCTATTTTCTCGCAACAAATTAACTTTGTAATGTACTTAATTCTGTTTGATTAGTTTAAGCTAAACATAAGAATTGTAGGATTATTTATTTTTGTTGTTTAAGTTGTGGGGAAATTCTGCCTTTAATTATAAGTTGATACATTAATAATTATTTTTAAGTTGTTGAGGATTTATTTGTGTAGCGTTTTTTTTTTTTAGTAATATTTGCATATTGCATAGTATGTTAGCTATAAAGTCAGCGCTCTAAGTAATTGGTATTCAGTGACTCGCTCACCTCCCAGTTCTTTGTCCTTAGCCCAGCCCACATCCATAACCACCTACGAGACGTGTCAGACGTATGAGAGGCCGATCGCGTTCACCTCCCGCTCACGCAAACTCTGGATCCAGTTCAAGTCCAATGAAGGCAACAGCGGCAAAGGCTTTCAAGTCCCCTATGTCACCTACGATGGTCAGACTTCACTTCTCCCCATCTTTAATATCATTCTTATCAGACCACCAGTGTATTTATAGTTTGTTGGTAGAAACGTCCCCAGACCCTGCTGTTAGCAGTCTAGTTATCCACATTCTGTACTTACTTACTAACCTGCCTTTATAACAATTCAACCAGCATATTTGTGCAGTTATACAGATCGAAAGCCCTCTCAAAAAAAGAAAAACATCCCATCCTCCTGTCCTGAAGACTAAAAATAGTGAATTTGGTTTTAGGGTGGCAAGTTGCATTTATTGTATTTTTGGTATTATTTAGGAATTTGCCCCACAGAGAAAAAACCCAACCTTTATTAGAAACAGTTATTATGAGAAAGTGTTGTTAGAAAAAATTCTGTAGGTTCAAAACATCCATCAGAGAGTCAAAATAAGTTTGTGTTCTTTTTTGTTTGAAATACGAGTAATTAATATGTAAGTACCCCTCATACTTTTTTTTTTTTTAAGTCAAACCAGGATTTGTGATGAACTTTCTTGAGAAAGAAGTCATAAAACTGATTCACACAGAAGACTTCAAGCACAGTACGGTGATGAGACTCTTAGCTGCAGTAATTCAATTCAATTGTATTTTATTTATGTAGTGCTTTTAACTATAGTCATTGTCACAAAGCGGCCTTACAAATAAAAAAAATGGAAATAGGTTATAAAAAGTGTGAGTAAATATGTATAAAATAGTGTGATATCAGTTTCTGATGTTCAAGCTGGGGGCAATGGTGCCATGGGTGTGAAGATAATAGGAAGAAACTTTGAGAGGAGAAACTTTGACTCAACAGGGAACCCAACCTCATTTGGGTTATATCAGTAAAAAGATTAAATTGTGAAAACATTTTTAAAAAGGCCTTGTCACCAACTTGCGGAAGGGAGGTACAGGAGAAACGAAGAGATGCATCTGTCTGTGGGAACTGAACAAACAATCATTCATGATCACAACTTCAACACATAACAGGAGCTCAGCTGGGAGTTATTGCCACATCCCCATACAGTTGTGACATCGCTTCAAGTGATTTCCACGTGTTTGGGCCATTAAAGGAGTTCCTGGAAGGCCAGCGTTTCAGACATAATGCAGGCAGTCCGATCATGGCTCCAATGAACTGAGAAATCTTTCTACCATGATGGTATACAAGCACTAGTGAAATGACAAGTGCATTAGTGTAGCAGGGGATTATATAAAGAAATGAAGGGAGCTTTTACTTTCAAAACTGTGTTGTTATTCTGTACAATAAAAGGTCCCAGTTTGACTTGAACACCCCTTACAATACGCAAGCAGTCCTTTAACATGTTTATGTTTTGTGTGGGTCTGGCAGAGGATTACCAGCAGCTCATTGAAGACATTGTTCGTGATGGGCGACTTTATGCATCAGAGAATCACCAAGAGATATTAAAAGTAAGATCACTGATTACTTCAGCTATCCTCATGTTTTAAAATTTAAAATTTAGTAGGAAGTCACAAACAATCAGATCTGTCTTGCTCACTTAAGAAACAGAGATAATTTGTGGAATTAAATGCTTAGCGACAGCTCAGAGAGCCTCTATAGGAACATAATCAACAATATGGTGGTGTAATGAAGCAGAATTACTCTTAGATCTGAGATGTTGATTCATTTCCTATGCCAGCACACCCTGAAGAGTGTTATTTCCCTTTTTACTAAAGAATGACATGATACTTTTAATGCATTTATAGTTACATTTGCTGTTGTGAAGCATCCCTAAAAGAAGACAGCTATCCAGTTCTTTACCAGGCTCTCATTTTTTTCCTCTCAAGGTTCATTAGACAAACAAATTTAGCTTGTTTTGACTTCCCGTGCCTCCTGGAAGACTTGTGTCAGGAAGGAATTATACAAGCAATAAAAATTTTTAAAAAGCACATTTGTATAAAATTCACCAGAGCTGCTCTAAGAAAAAAAAAAAGGAATTCGGTTTAAACTTTTTTCCGTATTTCCCCTATGTTTCAGGATAAAAAGCTGATTAAGGCTCTGTTCGACGTCCTGGCTCACCCTCATAACTATTTCAAGTACACAGTTCAGGAGTCCAAAGAGATGTTCCCACGCTCCTTCATCAAGCTGCTACGCTCCAAAGTCACCAGGTTTCTACGGCCTTACAAATAGGAACTTTTAGCGCTGCTGTTTTCGTCCCCAAGTCCTCCTCTTCTTCTTGTCTCCTTCTACATGCCTCTGCTCCCCATTCACTCGGCTACTTCTTTATATCTGCGTCCTCTGGAGTGGTTTCACTCACTAGCTAAATATCAGAACTGTGACACAAAGTGGAGGTCTGGTTTTCTTCCTACCTCTTCTCTGGAGTCTCATTTTTTTTTGGTTCCTTTATAAGCTTTTTTTGTTCCAGTGTTTATATGTTGCTTTGGGAATTTTTTTAAATGCTTTTGAATATTTATATGTGCTACAACATGCAGAGACCTGATTTTCCCGGATGTTTAATATCTATATATTTGTATATGTATGTACGTATGCATGTATACTGTATATACGTATGAGTGTTATGCCTACATTCGTGGCATACCTTCATACACAAATAGATATATATTGTTAGTATGAAAAAAATTAGTTCATGCCCCAGACATGCACATGATTGCGTTTAGAAATGACTGGTGTGCACTTAATTTTTTTTTTTTCTTTTTTCTTTTTTCCAAAAAAACAAAGTAATGTCAGTATGGAGAGTGAAATTAGTTTATGAACATGGACTAAAGGTGAACAGCAGTGTTTGAAAAAAGGGAAAACCATCATTAAATACAATACATAACAAGATAAAGACTACCTGCTGGTAACATTGGGTTACTATAGAGTTACACTTTTGTTTCGTAACTAATATTTGGAACTTTAATTGCACTTGAATTTTATATTGTAAACTTTAGAGAAAAAAAAATTATGTTACTTTTTTTCTTATGTTTGTGTTGTATAGAAATGTTTTATATTTGATTGCTCCTCTATTCTGGCTAAAATGAGGTTAACAAAACAAGTCTCACCTCTTCTGAATACCAAAAAAAGACAAGAAAAGAAAAGCAGTTGAGCTTATATTGACCCCTCAAAGTCCCAGCTTATAATTTGGTCATTACTCTTACAGTACATTATTCGGCTAATTCATATCTAAGACTCAAACACATTGAACAGCATGATAAATAGATATAAAGTACAGTTTATAGTTTTCAAACTAAAAATAGTGTTGAGCTGGTATAATAGAAGTATAACACTTCAGAACATGCTGTTTTTGGAAAATAATCAACTTTCGGCATGTAACAGTAACTCCACTGTATATATATATGTTGCATCACACAAGCATGTTCACATGTTGATTATTTTCCTGTAACAGCAATTTGCCATGGTTTTTATTTCTCACTTCAGTAACTATAGTGACTGCAGGTATAGTTATTATAGTGAGGAACGGAATTCTGGGACTTTAAGAGGTTTAATATATAAACAGAATTAGATTTTCCTTTGAAACCTGTCGATTATATATAGTAAATGCTTATTAGTAACATTTGCGTGCTGTGCACATGGTAGAAAGCACAAAACAGCTCTCATCTTAGACATAACATTCACAGCGGTTGACATCATAACACATCAATTTCAGTGGCATATGAAGTGTTCAGTTTAAGGAATGTTAGCTTTAACTTTATGAATGTATTGTTAAGGGAGGTCATGTGGGATTTTGGTTGAATAAGAGAAGATTATTTTCTGCCAACTGGTGAATATTTTGTATAAAATGGCTCTATATGTGTGTTAAGATGTATCAGTAAGGTCATTGGGATTCTTACATCGTGTTCATCGTTAAAATTGGGCAGATTATAAATGTGTTAAAAGATGTAGACTCTGAGTTGTAACACTGTTCTCTACATGCAATACATGGATTTTTACCCTAGTTTCTCTCAGTTTCTTCTACATTACAGTTACTTTCTGCTACATTACACTTACAGGATCTGGCCCTTATCTAGGGTGATGTGCACTTAATTAACATGTACAGTGATACCTCAGCATATGAATGGACCCCTCATGAAATAGCAAGAAATTTGCATCGGCATATAAAGCATTTTCGGGGAATGAACCAAGCTGAACGGAGTGTCAAAACGGCCATTCAAAACTTGTTTGTGTCAATGCAAAGCCAAGTGAAGTGAGTTTACATGTTTTTTGTGTTTTTTTTTGGCATTTTGTGCAAAATTAAGTGAAGACATACTGTAGCACCATGGGTCGCAAGAATGTTATCAAAGACGGTAGCAAGAAGAAAATGGAGCCAATCTTAGTTTCGTTTTTAAAGCAGCTGGTGCCAAGAGGAATCATAAGTGAAGATTAAGTGAGGTTTCATGTCTATTTATATCATATTTTACTTCATTTACATTTTTTTATGTTTTGAATGTTTTAATATGTGAAAAAATAACATTTTATTTTGATTGTCTTCAGAATACGAATTTTCACATTAAGACCTCGCTTCTGAAGTGGATTAAATTCATATGCCAAGGTACTACTGTACAACCGAGTCGTTTTGTGTTAAGTGGCCTAATGCTGACATGTGAACATACAACCTTCCAGTCAACAGAAGTCCAACATCTTAACCAAAGAGCTACAAAGAGCTTGAATGCTACTAACCTGAAGTCACCACATCTTGTTGAAATACTGCTTATGCTGCATTATGGTCTGATCAATACTTCTCAGTACTGGCCCTGGAGTAGCCCAATGCTGGATACAGTATTCTGGTGTTTTCCCTTCTCGAATTAACCTAGTATAGGCTTCCCAGATAGCAGAAGACTCCAATCCAGATGTAATTTAGATCCAATCCAGATGCGGATGTGATGCAGATCTGCCAGAGGCAAAGCAGATCCGAGTCAGATCCGGATCGGCGTCATCTGCTATCTGGGTTGTTATTTAGCTAATTAGTACATTAAAATGTGCAGTGTGGTGGGACCTCATTGGGAGAGCTGAACATGCTTGGAGGAGTGCAATGATGCTCTAAGGTATTTAATTCACAATTAAATGTCAAATGTAGGCTATGCTGATTTTGTTATCTAATATTTTATAACAGCTCTAAACTAGCCTGGATGGAGATCACTAAGGTGAGCTAACAGATGCATGTGATTGGCTAGTGGTTCTTCTGATCTACACATCTCCCACACAGAGGCAATGATACAACACCTATCAATTTACAAGATTTACAAGGTAGTGTTCAAATAGATAAGTCAGTCAAAGCAATTTTTCTTTAGTCAACATCTTTTCTAGTACCTGATTGTGATATTACATAACATTGTCCATAAAGAGCCAGTGTGTGTGCAGATGCTTATTCTAGGCTAATAGAAGACATACTTAAAACTAAAATTGAAACTGGTGCCATTCAATGTAATTCCAATTTAGTGGGAATGAAAGCCCTGAAACCACACCAGCACCTTTCAGATAAGATTAAAAAAATCATACCATAAAATAAGGTCTGAACACTAACCACATGTGTAACTGTTAACATAAGTTGTATGAATGTTATTTATGTACATGTGAAACCATGCTTGTGATACTTGTTGCTATACATGACTGAACAGTTCATTCTGAGATAATTGTATGCTCCATTCGAATAAAACTCATAATTTAAAATGTCCTACGTTGTAATAGTTAAGGTAAAAAAAAAAATTTAAAAAAAAAAATCTTTGTTAACTTGAAATAGTTAACTTGGAGTTCCCTATTTCAGCATAATTCAGCATATCAATTTAACATGAATGCTCATATCACCAAAAACACAGTATGTTTAAATGGTTACACTTTGTCTACTAGTATTTCCTTCAGATTAACCAGCTAACAAACATATTGTTAAATTTATAACACTAACTATCAAGACCACTGTTTTCATGAGGTAAATATTCATTCCTCCAATCACTTGAAAAGATGAAGGCAACCACGTTCCATCAGGTGAGATCTCAAAGCTTACAGTATTACTACTGAGCAAATATAAGACGATTTACACTTGTCAGAAATGTAAAACATGTAAAATCTTAGATGTATCATCATGGAATACTTCTCAGAGATACAGTATCTACTCATGGAAATCACGTTATTTTACATGCAAGAATAAGCAAAATTAATATTTTCTTATCTTTAAAAATCTTTAATAATTGAATTATCTTAGATGAACCAACAGACTACTCTTGTCAAAATCAGTAGTAAAAAGAGCTAGCAACTTAACTGTGTTAGCCATAGTATAGTTACTGCAGATACTAGTTAGCTAGCTACAGTACAGTAGTTGGCTGCTACTGTAACATTTTTAAGCAGAAGCATGAAAATGAAGTGGGCAGTAGTGGCTCAGGCCTTTGCTGATTACAGGGTTAAAGGTTTGAACCCTAACCCTAACCCTAACCATGGCATTGCATGGTTGCCACTGTTGGCCCCTTGGGTATGGTGCTTAATCCATACAAATATCACAAAGGGAGGTAGGATCAAGATCAGGATGACTGGTCAGCTATCCATTTGTGCTATGGCCCACCCTCACTTGATTAAAAGATGAAGAAGGGAGAGCAATTAACCACATCCAAAAAAACAAAACAAAATTTATATTAGAGATATATATAATTGTTCAAATCAGAATGGGAATTCTCAAGCAACTTGTACAACCTCCACATCATCAATTTTGTTTGCCCCTGCTTTAGGATATATTTAGGATATAAGAAAGATAATTAAGTCTGAGATGATGATGGTAAAGAAATGAGCCTTTTAAGAGACATACTTGAATTTAAAGACCAGTCTGTATCTCTACACATCTCTGTCTCCAGAAACCAGGAAATGAGAATCATTATTCTAGACACATCTCATTCATACAGTATATACAAATGAATGTACGTATTATTGTTGTTCACATTATGCACAGTCACACACACCAAAAGTATTATGACAAAATATGGCATGTATTATAGTCCCCCTTACTACAAAACAGGTGATGTTCACTGGTTAGGTTACTAATTAGAATCATCCGGTTAAGTTAATGAATAGAACAAACATGTGGCTTGACTTTTACTTTCTGAAGCCGGATCTGCACAAAAATGGCTACAACTAGGGAATTCTCAAATATTTGAAGAATAAAGTACGTCATAATATAACAGTTTATACTTATTACCTTGATTGACATTGTTTTTAAAAAATTGCAAGTGTCATTAAAACATTGAATTTCACTTTTCTCAGGCTTCACTCTTTCACTTCAAACCATCTAGCAGGGCATCCCCAACTAGCTCTACCTCTGCCTCTGGCCGGGTATTTAGAGCATACACATAGCAGCTGGTTGAGATCTTCACTGATGTGTTTAACCTGTCCTTGGCTCAGGCAGCTGTCCACACCTGCTTTAAGTTTGCTAGCATTCTGCCCGTGCCACAACACTCTGCTGCAACAGCACTCTGTGACCTTCATCCTGTTGCTCTCACCCTGTCATCACGAAGTGCTTGGAAAAACTGGTCTTCACCCATCGTAACGTCTGTCTGCCAACCACTCTGGATCCATACCAATTGGCCTATCTCCACAACAAGTCAATAGAAGATGCCATTTCCACTGTGCTCCATGCTGCCCTGACTCACCTAGACAGCCCGACACTTATGCCAGGATGTTTTATTTTGATTTTAGCCCAGCTTCCCATACCGTCAGCCCTTCCAAGCTAGTCTTGAAAATGAAACAGCTTGCCATTGGCACACCACTCTGTAACTGAACCCTGGACTTCCTTACAAACAACTTCTTCATGCTAACTGCATTTTACTGGCTTTGTACATGTACTTTGCACAATGACAATAAAGTTAAATCTAATGTAATATACCATTGGGTTGATAACAGTAAATCCATTTAATGTGATGCAGCATCATGCCACCTCTTTGGTGACTATTTTCCTTAAACAGCACACCCTGTCTTGTTTTATTCCCTACACAATGCACAGTGTGTCACTATAATCAAATAAATAAACATTACTAAGGCACATTATGATTAGTTTTCCTATCAGTAATGCTTAGGTCCAGTTCCAGTCAACCCATTCACCTTTTCCATAATTGTCTGTCATATTTATGTGTTTTTGCTGTTTCGATAAACATGACACTTTTTATTTAGCATTGAATAATTTCAGGATTATTTTAATCAGGTGACTAGATGTATGGAAAACAAATCTGCCGTTCATGGAGCCATAGAGTTTCTTATTTTACATTATTTTCTGAAAAGTCAGCAGAAAGAACTCATACAAGACTTTCTTCCTGCTGACTTTTCAGAAATTCAAGAGATTTGCATAACAGTAACTGATGGGAAACATATAATATGCAAATCTGCTGAAGAAGTAGCAACAACTTTATATAATCAAAAGTGTGCCAAGCGTGGAGAAAAAAATCTGTTTCTGACAATCAATGGCAAATCTGTACAGGTAAGTGCAAACAAAAGAAAAAAAGAGATGTATAAGAGATGTGTGAAGTGTGTATGTATAAATTATCTTTAAGAAATTAAATATAAAGAATTTCAATAATGAATGAATTATCTGTGAACTACAATGAGACATCAATCTAAACCATAATGCCAAAAGCAACAAAAACAAATCTATTTTATAAGACACTTTTTGATTGATATGTGATAATTTATGCAGACTAAATGTCTTGTTGGTATACGTGAAAGTATAACAGTGCCAAAATTCCTCAAAGCAAAATCGCATGTTGAATTACATAAAAGAATACCTACATTTTAGCAGCCTGAATTTGTGAGGTTGAAAAGTAATGAAGATGGTACAGTATTTTTCACACTTTAAAATATTTTTGAACAGGAACTTAGTAAGGTCAATATTTTGCATTGACTGCTTAAATGCATGATTTATTATTTTTTTTAATTACCAACCACAATGAATTGCAGTGCCAAAAAGTCCAAGCATTATAAATGCTGTAAGAATTTTTTTATTCATCTTCTATTGCAACAAAGCTATAATTCAACATGCTATTTTGCTTTGATGGATTTTGACATTGTTATATTTCCATAGGTTTATTTCTTCGTCGTCTTTTTTATTTTGTCTTGAGCCCCACTGTGTATACTACAGAAATCTAAATAATATTAAAAATCCATTAAGAAAATATATTCCTAAAAAAAAATTGGCATGGCAGATTTTTTATGCCTTCTTTTATATATATAAATTGTGTTGTATGCATTACGAAGTGTAATCAGGCAGCTTTTTGTTACTTTGTCACCACCGTGTGGCTATAGTTAAAAAAAACAGCAACTAATGATACTTATAGTCTGTCCACAAGATGGCGCTGCGCCTTAACACAAACGCGAACGTCTGACTGCTTTGCATGGTCAAGCTCTCAGCACTGCAAACTTTGACTAGGAGCGCTGATGGGTACAATGTATCACTTTACTGATTCGATTTTTTGGGAAATATTTATCCAAAAGGAATTTTAAGAATGTTGATTTATTTGTTTTACAGGTATTGTTAAAATTTAAATGTCATTATTTTTAAAAAACACCATATGGGTTTAATATAATACAATGTATAATAACGTATAATAATATTCTGTGTACTGTCCCCTATATACGTCCTCTGTATATTTTGACAGCGAGCTAAACTCCACTCTCATTAAAATGACAGATACGGTATGTCTCTTTCCAACTTTTAATAAGGATAGGGTAAAACTATGAAATAAAGAAAGAAAACAATAAACAATATAAGTATACATACTCAATATTTACACAAATAAACACCTTTTACAAATGCCATATTCCCCAATATCAATTTAACAGGTATGCAATAATAAGAAAAGGACATTACAATTCTCTTTCCCATGTGAAAATGCATAAAATATAGATGAATAAGAAAAATAAACATACAGTACCAATGAAGCTACCAAAGGCCAAGGATGAACACAGATGGTTGCTGATTTACTGCAGCACATGTTCAGAACTGTGCATCATGGAAAACACTAACTTCCTGATTAACAAATGATTAGTTCTTAATTAATATTTGACAACAGAGCATTCTGAATAATGATATTTTACTCTGAATTTACAAAAATATATTTCAATACATATTTATCAGGAATGTCCAATCACTGATGTTACAGACGAATAACTGTAGTTAATGTCACTCTGTTTGATAACAATAATATTAATAATAATAATAATAATAATAACAACTATATATATAAAGTTTAATAGAATGTGACATTGACATTCTCATCAACCCTATAAACACCCTACAAAGCCACCATGAACCCTAGCTTGGAAAACCTTTGTGTATTATGACATAAATCATATTAACACATGCACATTTTTCCATTTTAATATAAACACATGGACAGCTGTTCATTTATGCATTTACCCTGTCATTAAATCAGGTTGCAGCAGTGCAATGTATAAAATCATGCACTGCTTCAGGTCAAGAGCTTCAGTTAATTTTCACATCAAATATCAGAATGAAAAACATGTGTTCTTTGTGACACTGTGGCATGGATGGTCTGTACCAGATGGGCTGGTTTGCGTATATTAGAAACTGCTGAGCTCCTGGAATTTACACACAGAACTGTCTCTAGAATTTATACAAGGTGGAGTGAAGGAAAAAAAAAAAAGCAGTAAGCGGAGGCTCTGCAGGCTGAAGCACCTTACTGATGAGGGAGATCAGAGGAGAAAGACAAGACTGCAAGACTGGTTTTAACTTAAACAAGCCCTCTTTAGAACTGTGGTGAACAGGAAAGCATGTCAGAATGTGTGTAAGACCTTAAAGCTTGAGGCGGCAGGAAAGACTACAACAGGTAGCAGATTAAATCATCTCCTATCAGCACAGACACAGGACGTCATGGACACAGACTTACTGCAATCTAGAAACAGACCAGGTGATTTTTTTCCCTCCAACTTTCAACTTATAAGTTTGCGCCCATGATAGGCTCACGTTCCCGTTCCTGGCTGGAACTTGATATGGTCTTTTACTGTTGTAGCCCATCTACCTCAAGGTTGGATGATTTGAAGACTGAGATGCTTTTCTGCTCACCCTGATTGTAGAGAGTGATTATATATATGTTACTATTAAAGTGGATGATAAGTTTATAATGAAATCCATCCATCCATCCATCTAGGAACCTAGGGACCTTGGAGACCAATGGTGATGACCATTGTATTTATTCCCATTTTTTACACACATTCCACAGCCTAATCTGAATGTCTGTGGGAGAAAAGTGGAGTACCCAGAGGAAACCCACCAAGAACGGAGAGAACATGCAAACTCCATGCACACAGACCTTGAAGCGGGAATCTAAGCCACCATGCCAAATTTATACTAAAGTACTTTGGAAATTTAAATGACAGTTAAGCTCTGTTTAAGAATAAGAGTAGATGTGATGCTAAGAGAGAGAGAGAGAGCACTAAAGCACTGGTGCATCGATCTCTCTATGTAGAAGTGATGTAAAAGGTTAAATTCTGTCAGGGTCAAACAGGCTAACTTTTCCATGAAATGATTGATTTTTAGATTTAGTTTGATGTTTTTCAGCTTGGAGTATTCTACATTTGTGACCTTCATGCACAAAATGTTGAGGGCAGTCAGTAGCTTTTTCTCATATTAGCATGTTCAGATAAACAGAAAGAGTAATTAAAGTAATGTTACATCCAGTTATCCCTAATGCAACTCCAATAAATGTCAGTCATTCATTAGAGACATCATGGCATTGACCTTAAGTCACCCAGCAGCATGACGTCATTCTGTACACTTTATTTCTGTGATGTGATGAGATGTGACTTGGAGCAGAGAGGACATGGATGGAAAGATCGAGTGGGGAGTATGTATGAGAGTGTGTGTGTGTGTGTGTGTGTTTGTGTGTGAGAGAGAGAGTACGTATGCGAAAGTGTGTGTGTGTGTGAGTGAGTGAGAGAGAGAGAGTGTGTGTGTGTGTGTGTGAGAGAGAAATATCATTGGACGAAGGGGGCGTGTCTCCGTACGTCCGCGCGAGACCACGGGCTCATAGCTGCCGCTCCACGCGCGCGCCTTCGCTTCACTTTTAACTTCAAACGCTCGAGCGCGCGCGTGCACCTTTACGACTATCCACGAGCGTTTTTTTGTTTTTTTTTTTAACGTTTTTTTTTAGTCGTTTATTTTTTGGAAAGTCAGCTGTTTCAGCCGTCTTCATCCCTCCAGAATTCAGGTATGTCACCGGTACATCACCAGTATAGCGCGCGGGATGTTTGCACAAACTTTACACTCTTTTAAGAAGCGTGTCAGAGCACTGAGGAGGATTAAAGAGAAAATAAGGTTTAGGACTGAAAATATGAAAAAAAAAATGCATGAAGATATTATTTGTTCCGAGGTTCAGTCGGAAGCATTTCGCAGGAGCGCAGCGTCCCGTTTTATCACCAGTGTGTGTGTGTGTGTGTGTGTATATGTGTTGAGCGCGGACTTCAAATCGATATAACCGGTTTAACAATCTTATGCATGCACGATATAAATGCCCATTCTTTCCATAAAGCCCTTTAAAATAGCAGTTGGTTTATTAAAATCAAAATACAAATAGCATCATATAGTGCACATGATACAATGTAACTGTACATAACTTATACAAAAACTGAATGAAAACTTGAAACCCTCTATGATCATCCACTTATGCACATTTATACACAGTGTATAACATTAGACATTGTCCCAAAAACATCTGATTCAGAAATCTGGTTAATTTCTATGAAATCATATTAAAAAAAAATCTTCTAATATTTACCCAACAAGATTAATCTGTGTCCTGATAAATACACAGTTAAGCTGTGACAGCTGTCTACTAATAATAGATGATTATTTTTTTTTACACTCTGATAAGAGCGGTACTAAACTGTACCATTTTCTTCCCATTGGAGTACTGTATGTACATTTATGTTTAAGTGTTTATTATGTAATAAATACTGTTTACGCATGGGTAAAGCGTATCTTTAACAAAATAAAGATTTAAGGTATAATTTGGACGGACTGTAATTACCTTTTAGAATGACACTTTGAATATACACATCTTTACACACCTTTCAAGTTAAAAGGTAGAAAATTAGAAACTGCTGCCCCAACAATGATGAAGGGAATTGGACAATTTTATACACCCCCCCCCCTCTTATTTTTTTGTAGAGTGTATAGATATTGTTATTGCATTTTTGCCTGCAGGCTTTTCATTGCTTACAATTTAGCAAATTAGGATAAGAAATAAAAAAAAGAAGACAATGCGATTTCGAATTCAGGTATCATTTGTTTTTTTCTTGCTCAATACCTTTTTTTAGCTTAATGTGGGAACAGGACTGGACAGTGTGGTACAAATATTGTGATACGTTAACTGTAGCCACGCACACATTTTCATCGTTCCCAGAAAACATCAATTCTGCTATACCACAATTTTGACTTTTTATTATAAATACTACAAATAATGCAAAGTAAGTCCAACTTACTGTATGTGTATATGTAAAAAGCTTTGAATGTAGTTTTGATTAAAAGATTAAAATCATGTGTGTTTAAGAGTCTAAGATGTGTATTCAGTGTCCTCTACATCCTCATCTCATTTTCTGTCCTCTGCTCACAGTTAAGCAGAATGCCACTGCTCTGTTCAATATTCCAGGTGTGTGTGTGTGTGTGTGTGTGTGTGTGTGTTTACCTCTCAGTCGATTTGGAACCCTGGGCATCATGAAGGTTCACGTTGCCAGCACGGAGACGACTGGACGCTGAGCCTCATCTGCTTCTCATCTCAGTTCAACAGTGCAAGTGATCTGCGCTTCACTCACGCACAGCCAGCCAAAACGGAGTTCCTTTGAGTGTGTGTGTGTGTGTGTGTGTGTGTGTGTGCGTGAGTGTGTGTGAGTGAGTGTGTGTGCTTCTGGCATGGCTTTCACATTGTCGGAGATCATGGCTGCACGACGGCAGCAGCAGTCTCAAAGAGGAGCGAGAGGAGCGGTGGAGGTGGACGAGTACAGTTCAAACCCTACTCAGGCCTTTACCTTCTACAACATTAACCAGGGACGCTTTCAGCCACCTCACGTCCATATGTAAGTCTCTTCTTCTTTTCTTCTGTCGTTCTCACACTCACATCTCATTGCATAACACTTTAAATAATTAATGGCACACTGTTTTGTAGTAATAATCAATGATGGAGTAATGCTGTGTTTTATTTTTCTCTTATTTGTCCACAATTGCAATCTTTTATCTATAACAACATGACATAATTGTTATATTTGATGCATTTATAGTTAAGTTTAAGGTTGTTGAACTTTACCTCAGACTGTTACTAAAATGCTGACACTGAATTTTCCTTGCATAAATGATATGTAAAGGTCGCTGTACATTAAATTTCACTGTGGAACCAATTACACCCTTTTTAATCCAGTTTGTGTCAAGTCAGCATTACAAGTCCCTCACCTATTAGAATAGGTCAATTAATAGAAATTACTTCTATACATGCCATACCAACATACCATTCTAAGCATATATTTTTTTCTTTTATTAAATGTGCAATTTAAAGTTTATGTAATGACATCTCACTTTGTCACCACATCTGAACAATATATAAGGTACATATCAGTATGTTGCTTCAAATTTATTGACCACAGAAGATTGCAGAGTGAAAATACTCAGATAAAAATGGTGTTTTAAGGAAACAGGTCACTTGGGTGGTACTGTTTAAGGTATGCCTCAAGGGTACATTTCAAGTCCAGGGTACATCTCAAGTCCAGGGTATGTCACAAGTCCAGGGTACGTCTCATGTCAGGGGTAAGTCACAAGTTCTGGGTACGTCTCAAATCAAGGGTACACCTAAAGGCTAAGGTCGTCTCAGGGCGAGGGTATGTGCAAGGCAGGGGTATATCAAGGAAACAATACTGTACTGTATGTTTCAAGGCAAGGGTCATGTCTCTAGTCAAATGGGAAATGGCTCAAGTCAGCAGTAAATTTCAAGGGTTTCCTGTCAAGAGTAAATCTCAGGCGAAGATTTCATCTGAAGTGAAAAGGGTATCGCAAGGGTACATTTTAAGGCAAGGGGATGTCTCGTGGCAAGTTTCCATCCTAAGTCATGGGTACATCTCAACTCAGGGGTACATCTCAGGACAAGGGTAGGGTTCAAGGGTATGCTCAAGTCAAGGGAACATCTCAGGGGTACGTTTCAAGTCATTAGTTTGTCTCAAGGCAAGGGTACATGTCAAATCAAGGTCAAGATTATGTCTCAAGTTATGGATACTGTACATCTCAAGTCATTGGTAGGTCTCAAGGCAAAGGGTATGTTTCAAAGGCCAAGTACGTCCCAAATTGGGGTTACAGCTCAATGGCATGTCTCAGGTTAAGGGTTCATCTTAATGGTAAGTCAAGGGTAAGTCTCCAAGCATTGTTGGGGACACATCATTGAATTTTATGGACTGTTATTGTACCTTTAGTAGGAACAAAAACGGTGACCATACTGTAACTCGTTTTTGTAGTTAAATGCAGTAAATGCTTACTGCATCTGATTATCCAGTGGTGTGTAGTTACATCAGGGGAAAACGCAAATCATCTCTCTGACTCTGCACAACATGTAGTGTACACAGTCTCTAACAGTGTGTGTGGTGTAGGTAGGTAGGCAGGTGGGTAGGTAGGCTGACCCAGCAGTAGTTACTTTTAAGTGGGCCACTCTTATTCAAATGTATTTCCCACTCCTCTAGAGACATGCTGCTGCTGCTGCAACCACAAGCCTCCTGAGAACTCCATATAACTCCTGTTTCTTCATAAAAATACTCCTTCTTTTCCTTTTCAATTTCTCTCTCTCACAACTGTTCTTTCTCTCAGGGTTGATCCATTACCCCATGACACCCCCAAGCCACCAGGTTACACTCGCTTTGTGTGTATCTCGGACACACACTCGCGCACGGACTCTATTCAGATGCCGTACGGCGACGTGTTGCTGCACGCAGGAGACTTTACTGAGCTTGGCCTGCCCAGTGAGGTCAAGAAATTCAACGACTGGCTCGGTGAGAATGTACTCATGTCAGCTATAACACACACACACACACACACACACACACACACACACACACACACACACACAAACCACTCACAACCACTCACACACAATCTCTCTGCTTATGCATGCAGGGTTTGCACAATATTCTTATTCCTCATACTACTTTTACTTTTCTTTTTGCATAATTTTTTTATTTATTTGATATAACGAAGTAGAATCAGGAGGATGAATTCTTTATTCAGCCCAAACTCCTTAACATAGAGTCTGTGCTCTTACTGTACATTCTGTCTCTTCTTTTTTCATTCTGTTACTGTACATTCTTTCTTCTTTTTTTATTGTAACTTCTTTTTCATCTTTTTTCTTTTGTTATGTGTTGTGTATAATCACTTTAACAACATGTCTTTCTTTCTTTCTTACTTATTCCACTTTTGTTGATGCATGTTTCTTTCTTTTTAGTAATTGCCTTGACATCCTCTTTAACTTTCTTTCTTTCTTTCTTCTAATTACTGTAAACATACAATATTTCTTTTTCTTTTCTTTCATCTTGTATTTGCTTTGTCACCCTCTCTTTCTTTCTTTCTTTCTTTCTTTCTTTTTTTTATCTTTCTTTCATCTTGTAATTGCTTTGTAACAATCTTTCTTTCTTTTTTCTTTCATTTCGTTTCTTGGTTATAAGTGCTTTGTCACCCTCTTCCTTCTTTCTTTCTTTCTTTCTTTCTTGTAATTCCTGTCACCCTCTTTCTTTTTTTTCTCCCTTTCTTTTATCTTTTATTACTTTGAAATTTTTTTCTTTCTTTCTTTGCTTTTTTTTCTATTTCCTGTCACAACCGTAATTGTTACACCTGCCACAGTTGGTTTTTAAATATTATCTGTAGGACTGATAGTGATAATGATAACGCGTCACTAATGTACAGAGCTTTGGTTAAATGAGTAAATTAAGAGCAGTGATAGTATCTGCCTCCCCTCAGTCGTCTATCTCAGCACACAGAGCAAATTAAAGAGGGGAAAAGGCTGCATGTGCGATGCATCAGAGACATGAAGAAAGACAGAAACAGCATTTTTAGATGAGAAGGATGAAGACGAGAGGTGGAGGGATGGATGGCAGCGCAGCCCTCCTGAGGTTATGCAGTAGGGTGCAGGAGACACGGGCGGGCAGATAAGACGAGGCCAGAAAAGCCTGCAGGTTTCTCAGATAACTGATAACACTAAAGTGTCTCTCTCTCTCTCTCTCTCCCCCACTCTCACATACACACTCGCTCTCATCTTTCATTGTCACACTCCGTGTGATGCATCCTCCCCTGTCCCTGCCTTCTCCCTCTCTTTGATGGGTTTTCCTGGAGTTTTGTTCTTCCGTTTGTTTTTAGATAAATATTTATTCCTCGTCTCCTCATCCTTTCCCTCATCTGCGTTTGTGTGTGTGTGTGTGTGTGTGTGTGTGAAAGGAGAGAGACAGACCGTGCTGTACTCATGCTGCTTTCTTTATCCCACGTCAGCCCAAAAACACAAAAAAACACAAATTCTCACATCTCACCTCACACATATGTTAATACAATATGTATATACACACCTTATTTATCTTTAGACTTGTATTTTGGAGTTCAGAAACTCTGAATGTTTGTCTGTTGTGAAAAAATGCAAATCATAACACTTATCATAAATCTACCATGTAAACAGTTCAGGTTTTTTAAAAGGGTGGAAGTGTAATAATTATAGTTTGAAGTCAGATTATGTGGAGGAACGTAAGCCTGAAATGTTGATTCGACATCTGTTGATCAGAGAATACGAATAAAAAAAATCGAATAATAAAAACCTCAGGGAGTAGTGAATATCTTCGCTTTTTGTGTTTAAAGTATAAAATCCCATTCTGAGTACAAGTATTAGTTTTGGGGAGATATTTCCCAAGAGACATGAAATCTAATTCACACTTTACTGGGAGACGTTATCAGTCGGGTGACACTGGAGGAGACGATCTTCAGAAGCCAGGATGTGCAGATGCTCGTTCACTATTGATTTCGGACAGTACGTACATTAATCGTAGTCAAGGTCCACAGGATGGGCCAAAGTGCAGGCAGGTCGCAACAAACTAGGGTCATTTATAATCATAAGCAAGGAATAGATGTTCTTTATTAAAGTGCTCTACAGATAAATTGAGTTGAATGGAATGGATGAAACTGGAAACCATGGAACTAAAGATCTGAGATAACGTTTAAGCACATGAACCCGGAGCAGGAATTTATGGTAAGACTTAGCAAGGAAACACAGAAACAGCAGGGAACACATAGATTAACTTATCAAAGGCTGACCGCGAACAGGTGAACACAATGAGTAAGAGACCAATGACAGGACGGGGGGCGGAGACGGGACCAAAAACAAACACACGTGTCACGCCCACTCTGAGCTCATTTCTGTGAAGCTGCTTTGTGACAATGTCCATCGTTAAAACCGCAACAATAAATTAAAATCTAACCAGTTTAGGTAGTTTGTGACACACAGCAGGTAGTTGTGTCGCTTCACAGCTGCAGGAACTCTGGTTCAGTCCCAAAATGACTGTCTTTCTGAAGTTTTACATGTTCTCCCTGTGTTTATGAGGGTTCCTCTGAGTTCTCCAGTTTCCTGGCTGCTTATGCAGAATCGCCTCTAGGTGCGAACATGTCTGTGCATCATCATAATTTTGTTAATATTCCTTTATTAGTAGATTACATTAAGGTTAAGATACAACGTGATTTATTCAGTAACTGGTGAATAACTTATAAAAGGATTTTAGGAATTTAAAGGTGAATTCCTGATATTTTCTGATATGCTTTTTTTTTTTCATTCTTCAGACAAGGCCTCGGCAATTTATCAAAAAATAATCATAACCAGGTAGCATGGTGGCGTAGTGGTTAGCACTGCAGATTCGCACCTCCAGGGGCTGGGTTCGATTCCTGCTTTTCCTATATGAGGTCACGTTAGGGTAAATATCCAGTTGGCTCAATAGGAGTGTGTTTTTCCTCACAAGTGCATTTTGCATAGTATGTGCTGTTAAAGAGTTAAAGAATATTTCCCAAACACTAATCCGTTCTAAAGAAGGGCCTCAGAAAATGTTGGTAATGTACAATATAAACAATATAAAATGTTGTTAACTTTTTGTCAACTGTGATGGGGCTTTGTTAATTATTTAACACTGGAGTCAAGGCGAGAGCATTTCCAGTCCAAAAAAATGTCTAAAAATACTTACAGCACAGATCTTAGTTTTAGTCTAATTAGCATTAGATTATTCATATATGCTCTATATAAGTTCCATTTTCGGTCTAATTCCAATTGTAGTCAGGTTGCACAGCTAATATAGTTCATGAGCTTCTGGTTTTCAGAAAACTTTCAAAGAACTTCTTTATACCTCGAGAATAAATGTTCTTTGAAGTTTTGAGGATAAGAGAGGATGAAAGCACTTGGTGTGTGGAAATATAAACATCAGGGTGGGGTGATGATTATAGATATATAACAGCACACCCTGAACTCCTTTATTCCTTTTACACCACAGCGATTTATCAACAATCATAATGTTTTTGACATTTTGTTTATTTCATATTGTCATCTATTTTTGTTTTTTTATTCCCTAAGTTCAATTCAGTTGCTGTCAGTGCATGCATTAATTAAATCAGCTCGTTCTTTCACAAGCATATAATTTTTCTTGCTACTGTACACTGTATAACTTCACTATAATACCAGTTATCTGTTTCTATAAAAACTATATAAAATATTAGAATAATTGCAATAATATAAGGCTGTAATTTGCCTTATAGCCTGCTGTTATGAAAAATGAATCCGCAGCTTTTGACCAATCAGATTTGGGAATTCAGATCATTACTAATAACAGCAGCAACTTTGATGGTTGCCGGACGTGATAAGCGTGATAAAAAAATCCTTGCCAGACGCAGTGACTGATCACACTACCTTAGCTTAGCGTTGATTATTTAAGCCTGTCTTTCTTCTCTTGAAGCTGTGCGTGTGTGTGTGTGTGTGTGTGTGTGTGTGTGTGTATGAGAGAGAGAGAGAGAGTCAGAAAGGGAAGGAGAAATGAGAGAAATGAGAGATGAGTGCGCGCTTGTCAGCTCTTGTCAGTTTTTCTCGGTCAGGCATATTGAGTAGCGAAATGTAAGGAACGTTCTAGATGTGCTGTGCCGAAGTGTTCTAGTTAAATATGGATCTCATCGCAGGGAGACACGGTGAGGACGTCGAGGCAGAAATGTTAAAGTTATTACTGAAGATGGACGGGCACTCACTGTTTAGGGGTCGGGAAGTTTAGTAGTCTGTCTGTACGCTTCTCTTCTGTCGAGATGATTAATAATAGATTGCCTCCGTTTATGATGCAACAGCCATGTGGTCAGTGAAAGGTGTGTGTACGTGTATATGTGTAAAAAAAATAAAAAAAACAGCTAGGGTAAAAAGTTTCTTTCTCACTTTTTCCCTCCCAATCCTGATGTTTTTTTTCCCTCCCTCCGGTTTTGCAGACACCCTTTGCTCTTTCTCTGGTTTCTATACGGAGAAAAGCAACATGAAATTTTAATGCATTCTCTCTCGCTCCTGTCTGCTTCAGACTCCAGAGCTGGGGTTTTATTCCTGCGCCTCCTCCGTGTGGGGTTTTTTTGCTCTGCTGACGGATTTGCTGTGGGTTATTAACGAGGAATGCTTGACACCCCTTTTTTTACGGCTTTTAACGTTGCAAATAAAACAGAATCTTGTGCGGCAGTACCTTTAAGAGCCAAATCGTTTACCATCTGTCTGTTCGCGTGTGCGTGTAGTTTATGTTTGGTATCCTGTGCTGCGTACTTGTACATATGAAAAACCTGCTTTTCACAGTTTCCTTTTCACAGATGGGCCATATTCAGTATTTGTACTTTTTTTTTTTTTTTTTTTTTTTTATTAAACGTCTCGGGCAAGTAATCTTGCCAATGTGCTTTTGTTTGTGTGTGTGGGTGTGCACATTTATGTTGATGAGGTTTGTTTTGCCTCAGATAGCACCTCCAATTAAATACATCGTCTTTAAGGCCGCCTACAGATGATCAGTGTTCTGTGTTTCTCTCAACTCACCATACGAGTGATAAGTATTCTTACTGCGAGAACGCTTCATCTTCAAGATGGATTTTAAAGCTTTTCTCGAGCTTGCACCTTCTCCACGTCTCCAAATCTCAAACCCTCAACAAATTCCTAAGCTTTTTTTTAAACGCCACGTATGATGTCTCATCTGATTGGTTGTCGCTTGTCTTATAAAGTTGATTGTAAAATTCGTGCAGATGTTTTTGTACAACACACACTCCTGCTCCTCTGAGATGCGTCGGAGCTTTACAGGTTTAGTTTTGTGTACGTTCCCGAGGTAGGTCCTGTCACTAACAAAACTAAACGCACGTCTCCACCGCATCAAGCATCTGTTTCCTTCTCCATCCGTCTCGCTCCGACGTTCCTCCCTCCTTCGTCTTATCAGCGTGTTCGTTTTCAGTGTGTGAATAATGCAGAGCATCTGATGGGCTCGGGGTGAGGTCTTCCATTATGATAGGGTGTGTGTGCATGTGTGTGTGTGTGTGTGTGAGAGAGAGAGATTAAGATTTCATGCATTATGATGGGGTAGGTGTTTACATGACACTTTGACAAAGAAAGACATGAAAGTGCAGGCGTAAGCTGTGTGTGTGTGTGTGTGTGCGCCAGGAGATCAAGTGCAGGATGTCTTTCAGTGATATGTATGCTCAGGCTGTCGTGCCAATAAATTGCATCCTCCAAAATGCTAATATCAACCTTCTGTCCCGTATCCGACGGCTTAGAGAGAAAACTGCCGGTTCTGTCTGACCTAAAAAAAAAAAAAAATAAAAAAAAAAAATTAATCAGTCAGCATTTCTATTTCCGGCTGTATTGGAAAGGCTTTGCTTTGTTAAAACACCTTTGACTGAACACATTTTAGTACATCAAATGCAACGCCTTTGATCTTCACTCCTTCTTCTAAATGTTAAACGAGTGTGTATGAGCGATGCGGATCAAGAGGAAGCCTTTATCAGGAAGTCAAAGAAGAGCAGGAAAGGACATGAGGCGGAAGTGAGAAAACAGAGGGAGCAGGTGAAGGAAGGATTGAGGATGAAAGCTCAGCCGAGACTTGCACTGAGTGCTAAAGTGATCCTTTATCATACTGTAAGTCATAAGTTAAAAGATCAGTGGTGTAGAAGTGCACAATGTAACACGCCAGCTTATTTCATGTCATGTGACTAAAGAGGCGGCGACTGAGAATGTTTCTTAGAGTGTGTGTATGTGAGCACGCTGGACAAAAATGATTGCTGTATCAATATTTCAATTAAGGGCAGAATTTCCATACAATTATGCAAGTTAAAGAAGTTTGTTTGGGTTAAACTCATTAAATAAGAATTAGTACAGTACTGTGCAAAAGTTTTGAGCCCCGCCTCATTTCATCATATTCATCATTCTTCACAATTAAGTTAAATGATTCAATTAAACAAATGGGGAAAAACAGGTTTTAATGCGACAGTGCCTAAAGATACAATGTAAACACTGGTTGTTTATGTAACAACCTCAGCAGCAACCTCGTTTCCCCTCTCGTCTGTTCCAACCAGTACACTAATCACCGGCCTGATCATCTGTCATCACCTGCACCTGTTTCTCATGCCTTAAGTTAGATGGTTTTTATGCCTTGAACAAACTTAAAAAAAAAACATTCCTCCGAAACTGCTCAAGTACAGGGACTGGATTGAAAACCAGAGCCGAAATCTCCCTCAGGAAGCCAGGAGAACTGTTCCTCAAGACTACATTAAAAATACAAGAAAGTCTGGCTGTTTGGAAGCAAAATATGAAGAAATGAAGGGGGCTCAATACTTTTGCACAGTACTGTATATTACAAACTTAGTTTTAGTAAAATACAGTAGGCCTGTATATTAATGTAATAATATAAAAGCTACACAAGGCCAGTGCATTGCTATAAAAAATAAACACACAGTACAGTAGGGTAACTGCACAGGATTACACTAAAGACCAATGAGGGCTTCAAACACAGCTAATGGCTACAGCAGAACATGCTAATGAAGAGAAGAAAGATTGATGCCATAATGAGAGTGTAGAAATTATTCTTTTAATTATTCGAGGATCTTCGTTGTACAGTCAGACATGGAGAAAGGATTCCAGCCAGGATCTTATTGGCATCATGTCGTACAGTGTGATAAGTAATAATCTGTAACCACACAATGTACAACTGACGCAAAACTAATGTAATGTTTGCCTAAATTGCTTTACCGCAAACAAGAAAATGTCAGCAGGCAGAGTTTTAGCACAAAGACCGTAGCATATGTAGGTGGATGAGTCTGCTGATTTATTCATCTTTTTCAGATGTAAGCCTAGCAACAATGAGAGAACAGTGAGACTGGTGGCAATTTAATAATAATAAGTTTCTTTAAAAAAAAAAAAAAAAAAATCCATAAAGATTCACTCACTCATTGTTTATGTTGACGGCTTAACCTGTACAGGGTCATGGACGGACTGGAGTCTATAACAGGGGACTGGAGGCACTTGACATGGTACACCCTCACTCTGCATGGTTTTGGACTGTGGGATGAGGCACGGGGAGAACATGCAAACTCCACTCATCCCCAATTTCCAGTCTTGCCTATTTGTTTCATTTTGGTTTACAAACTGATCATGAGTAGAACCAAATGGAGAGAATTGTTGCTTTAAGTTTTATTTTCTCGGCGTCTCCCATGTCGACGGAACAAGACCTCAAAGTTTGTAAATGCTACAGCTAAATGATAGACTGCTGCAGATGAATAAATGAATGAATCTCATTTTAGTGAAAATCCCGCAAAAGCCAGTTGTTAGGCAACTACCTTTAAAAAAAAAAAATCATATTCTGATTTAGCATTTTTTTCTTTTAAGACTAAGCTTGGCCTCCTATGTGGCATTACTGCACATAAAACACACACACACACACACACATATCACTAATCCCCTTGAACAATCCTAGAATTTTGAGATTTCGCCCATCAAAGGCTCCAGACCACCCACTACAACACACATTCAGGGAAAATAACACAGATCCAGCAGCTTCTGCCCCTGTATCTCTTATTGTAAAGCAAACACACATTGCACACACACTTAGTTTTAAGAATTGAATTTGTGTTTATTAGCCTCGTACGAGAGAAAGAGATGTGCACACGTGTAAGGGGATTTGGGGGGGGGGGGGAACGCGTGCACCCGCATTTATTTAATTGCTTCCCTTTGAAGAGAAAGTACATGAAAAGAACAGACGCTTTTGTCGACGAGATTCACAGTGAAATTTAAACTGTTTGTTGCTTAAAAGCTGCTTTTGAAATACAAAAAGACAAAAAAAAGAAGATGGAGGCTAATAACAACAGTCATTTGCGTGTCCGGCTTAGGCGTGTTGAGCGGGGAAAGCATCTCTTTTCCTTTTCTCTTCTCCTCTCCTTTTTCCCCCATCACAAAAGCAGCGGGCTCCTCTCGTCCCCCTCCTCCCTCACGCTGGCGTTTTGTATTTGCGTGATTGATTGCTTCCAAAGACTATATTTTTTGCTTTGTGTCTCTAAGAGAATGACTCCATTGTAGAGCTCCGAGAGCTCGTCTGTAATTCGGCGATGGGCCTTAGGAGCACTTTGGGAAATCTGAAAGAAATATAAAGTAAGAAAATATGGATTGTTTTTTTTAACGTGTCAAAAAAGTCAAGCCAACGACAAACATGTACGAGAGTTGGATTTTGAGAAATAGTTTCATGCATGGGAATACGGACAGAGGTGGGTTGTATAGCGGAGGTGCCAACATTTATGGTTTAGGTGTAGCAAATGACTGTATAGTAGAGTATGTAAAACATGGTTGGTTATTTGAGTTTATTTTTACTCGGCATCAACTTCAAGTCTTTCTTGGAAGCGTGTCCGAGTTCGGAGATGAAGTACGATGTGGTGTGTGTCCAAGTGGCTTGGGTAATAAAAAATAAATAAATAAATAAAAATGGATGGAGTGAGAAACAAGGACAGCATGAGGGATTTTTTTAAATATATATTTTTGTATAATCAGTAACAGGATGTTTATTTTGCCTCAATGAAAGAACATGAAGAACTTGATAGTTAAGAGGCAAATTTATGGTTTAAATCCTCCAAAAGCTTTAGACTTGCCAGTTGTTTTGATTTTGTATGTTTTCGTTATACACACGCCCCCAGTCAATACCTCATAAAAACACCAGTAATATATAATTATGTAAAATTATGATATTGTGATGGTGTTCAAACTGTGCTTGTTATGTTACATAAGAAATCGAAGGCAGCATTTATCAGTGTAATACTGACCAAGTGGGCGGGGCTTTGGTTGGCGTTGTTGGTCTGTAAACAAACTGGAAGAGCTGCTTATTATCTGCGTTAATGCATGCCTGAGAAACTCACTCACCCACTCACTCATCGTCTATACCGCTTTCTCCTGTATACAGGGTGGCGGGGGGCCTGGAGCCTATGCCAGGAGACTTAGGGCATGAGGCGGCATCCACCCTGAACATGGTGTCAGTCCATCACTGGGCACACCGTAGTGTTTCTGAGTGTGGCAATTTGGCAACGCCAGCTAGTCTAACCTGCATGTTTTTGGGACTGTGGGAGGAAACCAACCAAGCACAGACTCCATGCAACCAGACCCGAGGCGAGAATCGAACCCTCGACCCTGGAGGTGCAAGGCGATAATGCTAAAATTATCTGGTTTAAATTGGTGAAATTATTATTATTTTTTTTCTTTTGGGAGGGGGGATTTAATAATATTTTTTTTGTTTGCAAGTTTATTTATGTTTTTTTTTTCCTAAAGTATTTGGAAACGAATGTTGTAGGGAAACTTTAGGAAAGAGGATTGGTTCTAAGAGTGAGGAATAGACATCTGAAACTGATGATGGTTTGAAAGATTGCGTTTTAATACAGAAACCTGAAAACAGAAAACGGAAGTGATAGATCGACATTGGACTGTAGACCGGAAGGTCATGAGTTCAAATCCCAGCACTGCCACGCTGCCACTGAGCAAAGCTCTTATCCCTTAACTGCTCAGTTGTATATAAATGTAAGTCATCGAATGCCGTAAATGTAAGTGAAACAACAGAAAGAAAAGAAAGAGGGGGAAAAAAAAGTTCAGTTCTAACCAGAATATGCAGAAATGTGTCATTAAATGCAATGAAGCTTTTGTAACGACGGCACTAAATCTCTCCGGCTCGTGAGCAAAGCTTAAAGAGCATCTCTCAGCCAAGCAGCACATCTCATACTCATTTCTTTGACTTTTTTTTTTTTTTTTTTTTTACGATTTGCTCGCAGCGACAGCACAAATGTGCTTATCCCTGCAGATTTCTAGCGGTGCTGTAAAATATAATGTACGTGTGTGTTAACATCAGGTAAATTGCTTATATCTCACACCTTATGTGTTAAATTTCATAGTGGCTTCCTGGATGTGTGCATGCGTGTGTCTGACTGTGTGTGTATGTGTGCTGACATTTCAGTAGATCCCCCCCTCCCTGAGTCTTCCCCCTCCCTCCATTTAATTGCTGCTTTTCAGGGACGCGCTTGACTGCATAATTGTCAAAACTCTGCGTGATTGAACTCTCCTTCACATACCAAACCTGACACTTTCTGATGCGTCTCGTCTCTTTATGACACTTTTCAAATAAAGGAAGCGCTCCAGATGTTTGCTGTAATTTTTTTTTTTTCTTCCTCGCTCCTCCTCGCTGCAGATTTCGGGGGTGCTGCCGTGAGTGTGTGCAGGAGGATTAGAGATTTGTGGGGACAGGCTGTCTGTGTGTTTGGCAGGCGTGGACGGGTCCGCTCCATACCACGTATGAATATTTTAGCGAATGCTTACATGTTGCACAATGAGACGGAATGAAGCGTACTAAGGTTTGTTTATTAGTGGTGACGAAAAATTTTGAAGCATTGCATATTTAAAAAAATTAATTGCAGGACTTAATGAATGGTTCAGAGATGTCTCTCTTATCATTCCAAATTAATATCAGGCAAATCTTTACTCATCTGCCTGCTAGGTTTACAAATCCACACTGTCACCCCAATCCTATTCATCCGGTAAATTTCCGTACAACGCCAGCCCAAATAAAAAAATTAAAAAAAACTCTCATGACACTGGAGCCATGATCAGACTTCCTGCTTTACATCTAAAATACTGGCCTCCCAGGAACTCCTTTAATGGCCCAAACTTGGAGCAAGGTCAGGACATGTGTCAATAACTCCCAGCAGAGATCCTGTAATGTATAAGTGGTGTTGGTGAATGATTGTGTGTACAGTTCACACAGACAGACACGTCTCTTCCACAAGTTTGCAACAGGTTATTTTTCAAAGATCAGGCATTAGACTCGGCCGGGATCGTCATTCACAGATGTACAGGCTTCTTTAAAACGTTTGCTCCATCAAAATGTTTTACTGCGACTCAGAGTCTCATTATCGTACTGTGTTTTAAGTCTTCTGTAAAAATCCGTTTAAAAACATTCATGACTGATAAATTTCAGCAAATTTCCGGGATTGACTTGAACACCCTTTTTTTTTTGACAATAACTAAATTAAAACTACATTATATAATATATGCAGCTCACGCATAAATCCCAAACATACAGTACATCTCTTATGTAAGGTGGTTTCTATAACATAATGTCCATATACCACAAAGCAATTTGCAAAAGATAATTTATTTTGCATACAGTATATTTATTTTTGCATCATATTTAATGCAAAATAAATATGTTCTGTCCTTTTAAAGCTCCCGTTAAAACCAAATAAATTCTGATCATCTCTTACATTATAGCAGCTATAGTCATGTCCAAAAGTTATGCCCTCTTTCAATTCTATTTTTTTGTGTATCAACATAATAAAAATCCTCTGATGGTAGTGTGTCTCAGTATTAGGCAAGTACAATGTGCCATTATTTATTTAACAAAAATGAAGCCAAAAGGAATAAAAACATGTGGGCAATACTGAGTAACCCTCCTACTTGCAGATTCAACAGCTTGTAGATCCACTTTCAGCAGCAAAAACTTGAAGTAATTGTTTCCTGTATGGCTTTATTAGTCTCTCACATCATTGTGGAGGAGTTTTGGTCCATTCTTCGTTACAACGTTGCTTCATTTCAATGAGGTTTTTGTTCATTTGCTTATGCACAGCTCTCTTACCCACCACAGCATTTCAATTGGGTTGAGGTCCATTCCAAAAGCTAGATTCTTTTATTTTTCAGCTCTGTGGCTGCAAAAATAAGCCCAAATCATCACCTCTCCACTGCTGTGCTTGAGAATGAGCTTCTGCTGAAATGCTCTTTGGTTTCACCAAACATGGCACTGGGCATTAAGGCCAAACAACTCAACTTTTGTCTAATGTGTCCATAGGACATTGTTCCTGAAGTCGTGGTTTGTTCTGATGTCGTTTTCCGAACGAGAAGAGGCTTTTTTTTCTGGCAACCCTTCCAAAGAAACCATACTTGTTCAGTCTTCTTCTAATTGTGCTTTTATGGTCTTTAACATTTAACATGCTCATTAAGGTCTGTAGGGTCAGAGATGTAGCTCTTGTTTTGCTTTTTTTTTTGCATTTCTGTGAGCATTAGATGAATGTGTTCGAACGTCCACTCGTGGGAAGATTGGTAAATGTCTGGAATGCTTAACTCTTTGAATAATCTTTTTCACTGCAGAACGTTGAACACCAAATTGATTGGAAATAGTTTTAAAAAATGCTTTCCAGAATAATGTGCAGCAACAATTGCTTCTCCAAGACCATTGTTTATGTTTTTCCCTCTTGGCATTGTGTTAATACACACCTGAATGCTCCAGACCAGGAAATGGCCAAAACTTCTGCTTTTATAGAGGTCTGCACACCTGCTGATGATCAGTTAATCAAGTTGTGATGACTAACAACACCTGGCTGCAACTTACCCTCTTAAGTCCTGTGGAAGCAGTAAGAGGGTACATAGTATTGCCTGTGTGTTTTTTCTTTTTGGATTAATTTTTTTTCTTTTTAGAATTTGTTGTTTGTCTAAGGTTGCATTTGCCTAATACTAAGACCCAGTATGATCAGATTATTTGTATTATGTTTTTACATAAAACACATATACTGTAGTAGAATTAAAAGGGGTTACTAACTTTTGAACATGACTATATAAAGAGTAATTTCTGAACCAGTTTTTTTTTTTTTTTACTTTCTTTCTTGAAGTTAATAAGACAAAATGTAGCTTGTCGTATTACAGAGAAACCATAAGAACAGTAGAGCCCCTGTCATGGGCCCAGTGGTGGCTGAAACAGTTAAATCTCTGGGTTACTGATTGGGAGGTTGTGGGTTCAAGCTCCAGCACTGCCAGGCTGCCACTGTTGTGCCCTTGAGCCCAGCTATATCGCAGGGATATGCGAAAAAATATTTTCACTGTGCTGTAAGGTACATGTGACAAATAATAATAATAATAATAATAAAAATGAAGACCTTACTATGGCAGAAAACCAACTTCAGGGCTTTTTCTTTGCATTAAAAAATATATATAAAATATATATATTTGATTAATCTATAAATTATTTCATTTCAAATTGTTTTTTTTTTTATTATTTATGATTATAAAATTTTTGTTTATTATAAAATTGTACAATTATTTATTTGAATTTCAGGGGTTATGCTTTGACGTAAAACACCATCCAAATCCTTCTCTGACTCTTTTACATACCTTTGTAATCTTCACTAATTGTATTAGTTTAAAAACAAAGCTACCGTACATTTGTGTTTTTTTTTTTTAAGATCCAATGACATACAATTCTAAATAAAGAGGACAAAATACGTCAATGTGCAGGATTTGTATTCCTTTTTTGCTGATCATTAAGTATTCGTTCTGATTATCTTTTCGATAAAAACGTTAACCAGCTTCACCGGCAGCTGTGCACACCCACGCCATCATGCTTCACAGATGTGCTGATGTGCGTTTGATCACGAGCAGTTCCTTTTCTTCTCTCTTTCTTTTGGTAAATCTTTAACACACCTGTCCATAAAACTACCTCCCCAGCCCTACAGGCTTTAAAAGTATTTTTAGCAACGTGTAATCTGGCCATGCTGTTCATGAGGTTTACTGATGATTTACATCCTTTTGTAAACCATCTGAGCTTGCACTCGTTCATTCCTCTTTTTTCAAGGCGCTCAAAACCCGATCGCTAAGAAGGCGTTGATTAGTTTTCCATAACAGCAGCTCTGACTGTAGTTAAGGTTAAAGGGTTTGTTTAATACACTTAAAGTTGGCAAAGTTAATAATGAAGCATTGACTTGATTGTTTAAATCTTAAAAACAGATTTCTTCCATATGGTTTTATTAAAATGGGTTTGAGATAAACAAGTGTGTACAGATTTTTGACTGTACTAGTACTCTTAGTAGGTTTTAGTATCTTGAAATTATTTAGGATTAATGTTGTATATTTTAAGATTAACCTAAAAAGGTGATTTAAGCAGGACCAGTTAAAATGAATCAAGTTTAGGCCTCTAGCTGTTAAGTTGGCAAAGTTTTAGTGATTTAAATAGTTTTTTCATAGGGTTTAACCAGACTTTAACAGTAACTACAGTTAGTATTAGAAATGACTATAAAGACATCACTTTCAAATGATGAGGTGTTTGCTATTTATTAGTATCTAACATTTGTTACACTGCATTGGGGAGATATTATTGCAGAAAGAGATAAAAACTTTGCTGGTGTTGTACCAATTCTTTGACAGCTAAAACAACAATTTCACAACTTAACACAATATCTGAGGCGGCATGGGGGCTTAGTGTTTAGCGTCTGGGCTTGCACTTCCAGGGTAGAGGGTTCGATTCCCACCTCAGGGTCCGTGTGCATAACGTTTGCATGTTCTCCCCCTGCTTGGTGGGTTATTTCCGGGTACTCTGGTTTCCTTCCATAGTCCAAAGACATGCAGATTAGGTGAATTGCCATTCCCAAAGTGCCTGGGGTGTGAATATTAACTGGAGGTTTTACGATGGGTGTAAAAATGGGAATAAATACAATGATCACCATTGGCCTAAAGAGGTTTCTAGATGGATGGGTGGAACTCTGAATATCTGGCTTTGTGTTTCTCCTATGCAGAGTAACTATTTATCTGGTTATGTTACACGAGTGCACTCTTCCAGAATCAGAGTCTCAGGTGCTAGCTGACTGAAATCTTTAACATTTTAGCTGTGCTTTTGATCACTTGACCCTGCACTAGCTTAAAAAAAATTGTATACTGTAAATGTTATTTAGCCTCAGAAACCTCAGAACTGTTTATCTGCCACGTCTGCTGTTTGCACTGTTATCTGCACTGGCATTACAGTAGCTTGGATAGTGTACATTTCTACAGAATGAATTCAGGTTTATTAATACTTACCTGGCTAAAGTGATCCAGAAAATGGTTCGCTCAAGGTGAGGCTGTGCCATTGTGCTCAGGATTGCACTCCTGACCCTTGAGAATTCTCTAAATGTCAGAATCTTTAATGCATAATTTCTGATAGTCCTACACTATGTTTGCATTTTCCCCAACACTTTTTTTTTTTTTTAGATATATTTTTCTTTTTAAGGGCAGTGAAGGCTCAAAGAGTTAAGGTTTAAAGAGTTAAGACTCTGCGTAACTCTCCAGAAGGTCAGGGATTCGATTCCCCAAGCAGAGGAAAGAATTTCATTATGCTGTGAAGTATATTTGACAAATAAAAGCTTCTTCTTCTTCTTCTTCTTCTTCTATTCCATTAGTCAAAATTAACTGGTGATCTGGGGCATATCTTTTAAAACTGGCCCATGTAAACACAATTAGGTTCAGGAGCCTCACTTTCACACACATTATCTCAGCCATATAATACACTCACACTAAGGCCACAGCTTAACCCTTTGCTTTTTATAAACACTGCATTACTGTCAGGTTATTTATACAAGTAGAAAAATAAAAAGTTGATCTTATTAAATGTCACATAAAATGTTTTCAGCAGAATGTTTCTTCTTCCATGTCCTCTCTCTGTAGGCACTCTACCTTATGAGATAAAGATCGTGATAGCAGGAAACCATGAGCTGACCTTCGATCAAGAGTTCATGGCTGATCTGATCAAGCAGGACTTCTACTACTTTCCCTCCGCCTCCAAGCTGAAGCCTGAAAACTACGAGAACGTTCAGTCGCTGCTCACCAACTGCATCTACCTGCAGGACTCAGACGTTACCGTTAGAGGTTTCCGCATCTACGGCTCACCGTGGTGAGTCTCCAGTTTTCTGTCTGTCTGTCTGTTTGTCTCACGTCGACTTCTTGCCATATCTTGAGCTGTAACCCTGGCAGAGTGTGTCAGGTATCTGTGCCCACTTTATGCCAGCCACACGAGATCAACGCATTCACCATGTGATAAGAAACGTTATTTTTCTGTGATAGATATGTATTTTGTGATCTATCTGATTAAAACATGATAAGGCGTGTGCAATGAAGCAAAGTTAAGGTACCACCCCAAAGATGATTATTTTACATATTATTTTATTTATTTATTCTAAAATGGAATTTCATGCCTTTTCCCCATTTATCATGAAGTTTAATTACAGCGGAATGTCAGTAAACAAACTGAATTCATTCTGGAGGCGAGTTCTTAAAGTAGAACTTGTAAATGCAGATAATCCGATCCAGACGCCCAAAAATATTACGAATATAACAAAAAAATGTGAGAAAACTTATGTAGTCATTGTTGGTAGTTGGTAGACGAAGGCAATGTTGGTATCGTGGGTTGGCACGTTTGAAACAGCTTTTCGCTTGCAAACAAGTTTTAAACGGCTTCTGGATGTATGTGCCAGTTAGCCGGCGTGTGATTCGTTAATTTGTATGACGAAATTGCGAAATGCAAATTCTTAAGGGGAAAATTCGTAAGGGAGGGCATTCATATGCCAAGATTCCACTGCATGTTGAACGTCTCCAAAACAAGTTCTTCAAGCAGAAAACATCCTGACTTTTACACTGCAAACTCTTTCCACAAATATTAAATTAATTGTTTCAATTAAATTAAAATGATGGTTATTAAATTCAATCATTTTTTTTGCCTGGTATTAACCAGACTTTTAATGGGTGTATTAAAGTTTACGTAAAGTTTACGTAAAGTAAACTTTTACGGTGATGTGAAAGCGATATGCATTCAGTAGAAACCACACTTTGAATTTTAAATGTTGATGTTTAACAAGATAGCGATACATCAGACACACGACTGTGAAGGTAAACAGTCAGTAATTTACAGTGTACAGTGATGTTTTCTTGGTAATTTGTGTTTTCGCATCCCGTCATGAGACTATGGACCTGTTTCCTGTTGCTTTGCTGTTTTTTCTTTTTTCTTTTACAGTAAGTGCGCAAAAAAGCGCGGCCTGAACATCTAAACTTCCTCCTGCATCTCAAATCTTCCTGCAGAGTCACAGAGCCTGGGGTTTTACACAATACAATCACTCTGTTATTCATTTTTAGTACAGTGCACGATAATTCAATGAGATATTCCACACTTTATTATACAGTAGGTTAGTTGGCTTTTTGTTAGACGATATTGCGATACTTTCAGCACAGTATACGTGACCTCATCTTACATCAGGGATCAGCTGTACTGTATCATTAGGCTTAATTTATGACAAGCCTCTAAATGAGCTGTTTTTTTTTTTATACATATATAGAACTGATAACTTAGCAGAATAAACACATTAATTAGTATGATATAAACCAGTGATTTGAGATACAGCTGGGATTACTGTAATGGCAGGCCTGATATTGTGTAGAAAGAGGAAAAGGCAAGACTTTGGCAGTTCTGTGGTTTTAAAGCGATATATGTTGTTGCAGTAAAATAGTGAAAGCTCAACACTTTGCCAGCGTTACAGTACATTATGGCGGAATTGCAAATGAACAAAACAGCTAGAGGTCCATTAACTGCCGATAAATTATGTTTTCTGGATCATTAACAGATGTAGAACTTACAGGTGAAGAGTTTATTATATTATGTACATATTTAAAAAAAAAAACAAGATGATAGAGGGAGCAATGTGTTTGTTTAAAACAGAGCATTACTCATGTCAGGATTTTAAATGTATTATTTTGCTGTTGTGTGTGTGTGTGTGTGTGTGTGTGATGACAATGCAGTCTTCTGGTCATCATTCTGCTGACTGGACTTGTGATATACCTGTATATGACCTGAGGATTTCAAACTGCCCCTGCTGACTTGATACAGGAATGTAATAGTGTTACTGCATTACATGTGCTCTTACAGCGGCCAAACTCCAAACAACACTGAGTCGAAGAGGTGCGACTCCAGTGAGAAGTGGGACGTTCGCCTCTCTCTCTCTCTCTCTCTCTCTCTCTCTTCCCGTCTCCCCCTTGTCTGTTTGTCACCATATGTTGCTCTGTGTTCCCTTCCCCCTCAAGTCCGCCTCTATTTTTGCTCCATCTCTTCCCAGTTCCCCCATTGTCTGTCTCTCGTTAACACTTCTGCTGGCATCCCTCTGCGTCCAAGGCTGTATTTCCTCCTGATCAGACACACACTGTCTCATTGTGCTACTTTCCTCCCACTTAGGGAATGTAATTGCTTGTAAGAAGACTTAGGCATTACCACGTACAATGGCGAGACGAAAGGAGAAAAGGAGCTAAACCTATGTGGGCATGGGTGTGTGCGTGTGTGCGGGTGGGGTGCGTTTCTTCTCCCTCAGGGCTGTGTATTGATGCCTGGCGTGGGACGTATCGGTCCCTTGTGTCGGATAATTGGTTTTCAGAGTTTGCTTGGTTGCTTGTTGTGTAGGTGAAGGAGTGTGAATGCAGACTTGTTTTATAAAAAAAACACAAATTCGATAAAAGTGTGTGCATGGGTTTATTTCTTTGTCCTCAGAAGGATAGGAAAATCTGACAGGAGTGAACTTGTGAGGAGGCTCCGGTCCAGGGAGGCAGGTTTAATTAAAAATAATAATAATAATAATGAAAAAGTTTTCTTTACTGAGGTTAAGATTAGGGTTACATTTAGGTCTAGCATAGCATTCATTTCAAGTGAAGAAGCCTGTGTGTGTGTGTGTGTGTGTGTGTTGCATGTGCACACTATTGTCTTTGTCACACAACTTGATTTAAACAATCTACTTAAATGTGTCACAAAGTCACCAGCTCTGTGTGTGTGTGTGTGTGTGTGTGTGTGTGTTCACTTTGCTATACATCCTTTCATACCATCATCAGTTTTTTTTGTCACTCCATGCCGGACGTGTCTCTCCTCGGCGCGGGATGGAGCAGCACCGGTCTCCATGGTGATGTTGTTCCGCCAAAAAAAAAAAAAAAAAAAAGAGAGGGCTTTCTGGACCAAGCCCATGTTGCCGCGGGTGACGGCTGCCTCTGATCTGAGCATCAGCTCCATCTATGTTTTATCTCTTTATCCTCTCATCCATAATTCCAGATCTTTCCTCTCGCTTCATCCCTCCATCAAAGGTGCACATATCTGAATCTCATCCCTCGCTCTCTCTCTCTCTGTTCTCCGTCCTGTTCCTCTCTCACGCCGCACTTTTGACAACTACGCCATCCATCACGTCTTTTCTTTCTTCTTCACTCCTGTCAGTCTTCTGTCTTCTGTCAGACTACGAGGTCAGTGATACCCATGTCTGTCCCGTGTTTGTCTTTGTTGTAGAAGATGCACACACACACACACACACACACATACACAGACACACACACTGAGTTGTTTAGTGGACTAAATGAGATCCTGGCACACTGCATTTTCCACTAAATCTCGACTATTTGTCATGCGGTGATTCTGGAATGAAAGGGACAGCATGGGGGAAACATGTGCCGCGTTTTTCTGTTCTGCTGACGCTAATGCAAGTTTACAAGTCATTTGTCATCCCACAGAAACGTGTGTGTGTGTGTGTGTGTGTGTCTGGGTGTCTATGCATGTGTGTGTAAGGGGGTGAGACTAAAGACAATCTGATGTTGGTGTAAGTGGTGTATTAAAGATAGCCATGCCTTCTGGAATCTTCTGTAGAGACATCACAACCTTTTACACACACACACACACACACCATTTGGACTATGTGTGTGTGTGTGTGTGTGTTTACCAAAGCTGTCAGAATCAATCCCACTTTTCATGTACTACATTGGATTTTCATATTATATCTTTTAAACCAAACCCGAATACATACCTGTTCTCTAAACTTTCTGAAAACATTTTATGCAATTCTGTAATACATATGTAAAATTTACATTAAAGGGGACCTATTATGCAAAATTCACTATTTAGTCATGTTTAGACATTCAGATGGGTCTCCAGCATGTGTGTTCAAACAAAAAAAAAAAATACCCCCAAATTTTTTCAATAATTGTATTGGCTCGGGCTTAAACAAGCCAATTAAACCCGCCCATATCCCCCGTCCCCCCCCCCCCCTCCCCCCCACACACTCACACACACACTTTGAGTTACTAATCATAACTATGATATGAGACTGTGATTTAACATGAATCTTATACGAAATGGAATGTCTAGCTTTCAGACAGTAAGTAAATGTAAATATAAAAAATGTGAGCACAAAACTTAAGTTAAAATAACGTTCTGGTGTTGACTCCAGTCATAACTGTATGATGCTTGGGCTGCACGATTTGATAAAAAAAAAAAAATCACATTGCGAGTCATTAAAACTGTTCCATCTTCTCCAACCACTGTTTTCTCTCTCTTGACATTATCATGTTAGCGAGTAACCATACAAAGCAAACTCCTGAAAGCATTGATGTTTGCTAGCTGCTACAGAGAGCTGACACTGGAGACTCCTTCCATAAATGTTAAATAAACGCTTGCTAACAGAAAACATTATCATATCATTTTACAGAATGTATGTTTTTTTTTTTTTTTTTTTTTAGAGATGGGGGTGAAAAAAATCGATTCAGTAACATAGTGCCATTCTTCTGTGTGGTAATTCATGTATCGTAACACTGAATACAAAATTTTCTCAAAAATAATTTTTTTAATTTACATTTTGTATTTGAAGTGGTAAAACGCTGCAGTTCCTCAATTATCCTACAGGTGGAGCACTTTAGCACAGTGTCCTGTTTGGGAGGAGCGAATGATTTGATGGGTTCGTTTAGAACAAAATCTAAAAACAAGTATTGAATCGAGATAATTATGACATCATGATACTAACAATCGCAATACAATACAAATCGAATCGGCTGCTCCCTGGTGATTCCCGTACCTATATTTTTTCTCTCCAATTTTTTGTTGTGTCATCTGTACAAAACGAGTTATTATAGTAACAATAACGCATTATAACTTATATAAAGCTGTGATTTGAGTAAAATCCAGCACTAGAGAATCAGGGCTGCTGTTAGAAGATATTATCAGCACATTCTGACCAATCAGGAGGAAGAATTCAGCAGCGCATTGTTGTAAAGCTAACAGATTTCATGCTTGTGCTTCAGTACGAGCTGACCCTGCGCGGCGCGGTGAGTTAGTTTTGGACGGATTGATTTAACAGGATGTCGAGCGGAGAAATTAGTAGTCCAAGTTTGTCACTGATCAGTTGCCTCGTCTCATCCCCCCACACCCTCCCTCCCTCCCTCCCTCCCTCTGTCCCCCTCTTTTCCCTCTCCATTTGTCTCTAGGCACTGAGCTGGTTTGAACATGGCAGGGGGCTCAGCGATTTCTGCTGAGCACAACACGTGCCGAATTTGGACAAAGACTGATGAAGCGTGCACTGTATCTCTCCGCGCTCCCTGAATCCGCTCGGTGGCTGTTGTGCTGTTGTGCTGTTGTGTGTGTATAACTGTTATTTGAAAATGTTCATCTAAATGATGTTGATGAAGGCTTTGAGGAGCTCGTCACGCAGTAAGCCACGGATAGTGGAGGGAAAAAGGCAGAGTGGAGAGAGAAGCGCTGTTTTTTCCACATGAAAATAAAAAATCGAAGACGTGTCAGCTACGCAGTGACTCCACGAGAAATAATTAACGGCAGACATGCAAAAGACTTCGTAATTAGATTTTTTAATTATTGAGAATTTGCTTCTCCTCTGTAGCGTCCCAATTATAGAGATGCCTCTTTTTAAAAAAAATTGCAAAAGAGAGGCAGCATGAAAGAATAAAGAAACAAAAGAGTCCCCTTTCTTCTTAAATCTTGTGTGTTTGATGAGTCACGGCTCCTCGCTGCTGAAGGCCACATGCTCTACACTGCTAATGAACACCCTTGATTGGAGGGATGGATGAGGAGGGAGGAGAGGAATGATGAAGATGGTCAAATGAGATGAGCGACGTGTAACGATCAGGCTGTTTGCTGTAGTTGTTGTGTGTTTTTGGTTAGATTTATATTTTTGGGAGGTGTGAGAGGTGTGTGTTTCATTGCTTGACCTTGCCTGTGTGCCTTGGTGAATTAATTAAGGTGCGCTTTAATGCGGAGTGCGAATTGGGACGAGGCGAGAGATTAGCACGGCGGAGACCGGGTCTCTCCTCGGGGAGCAAACTCGCTGCTTCGACTATGTAGGGCCGGCCACAGGGGGCCGCACTCAATTAACAGCTGTCACAGTGTGGAGAGTGCACATGTGGAGCGCCCCCTAGCCATGCCAAAATACACACATCCCTCAAACACAAACAGAAGAATATTACTGAGGAGAGGATTATCCAGGGCTTTATTCAAATTTGTCATTTACTTTAAAATGCTTCTTCTGGTTTTTTCTTTTTTTGGTTGTTTTTTGGTATTTACAGTTTAATTTATATTTAATAATTTCTTTTATATGATTTTATTCAAATCTTTTAATTGATTTATATTGTTGCGCCGACTGGATATTCTGCTGTGGCGACCCGTTGCCGGGAGCAGCCGAATTGTTTTATTTTGTTAATGCCAAAAAGTCAAAATATCTTGAAATATCATGAATATTGTAAAATGAATCTATTGATTACTATAATTAATATTTATCATTTAAAAATATGTATATTTACTAATATCAAGTTTAAAATAGTTTAATTTTGTTGGCAAATCATTTTATTATTTTCAAATATTTATTTATCAAAAAAGCAGATTATTAGCTAGTTAAATAAGAAAACCAAAGTTTGAAATGACTTAAAACATCTTAAAATGTATTGAGAAAATGTATTTACTATTTCTATTTATAAATATTTGGTTCATAATAAAAAACAGTAAATACATTTCCTCATATTAAAGGTAGTTTAAATTATCTAAAACATCATGTGTTAATTTATCCTGTGCACAATTTTTATTACTTAATTGTACATCCTTTTAAGCCTCTACATATATGAAAATTGCTCTATAAACCTTAAAGTGTATTATTCTTATTCTTATTATTTCTCCCTTATTGTTGATGTAAAGTTAGTTATTTTCTGCTTATTATGGGCTGTCCTGCGTCGAGCTGGTTTAGAGATTCCATCTCCAAGTGAGAACTATTATAATTACCTGAGCTGAATTTGGTTCTCAACCAAGAGTGCAAAACAAGGATATGTGGGTGGCACCAGAAATATCTCCGCCCACAACTGTTTAAACACAATCGTTATATAAATCATCCTGATTTTCTTTTTAGAAAAATCCCTCTCATGATTTTCTGCCTCCGGAGAGAAAGCATAGGCAAGAACCCTCCTTATTGATGCCATGCATTATTTCCTCTGAATGATAAAAAATCAGATCAGAAGGTAAGCCATGTTAGCAGATATTAGCTACGACTGGAAAGAGTGTTGTTATGGTTACAGTGTGCACTTTATAAGAGCTGTTTTTTTTCCCCATGTCAGGATATAAGGACTTTAGCCAGCATGTTTTCTGTTTTAAAATGCCACCATGTGTGAAAGCCCTCATCCAAGTACAAGGAATCAGGTCTAGTGGGCGGTGCTTGAAATGGTGGAGACTACTGATTGGTCACTCAGTGATAACAGAATTGTACTAGAATCAGTTTTCTTTTAAAACACTATAGCTCAGACGTGCGTAATGTCACAGTGAGTGTGGTGCGAAATTTGTTTCTTCTGCAAATATCTTCTTTAAGCCAGACATTTAATGCAATATCACAATTTCAGTCTTATTGTATCACATGCTATGAATTTTTACATCCACAATGTTTTATTGTGTGATTTAGCTGTGCACTCAGTTACTAATGCACTTTTCCCTCATTTTCTTCTCAGTTTAATTACCTGACAATTTCCACCTAGTAATGCTGTGCAGTTTAATCGATTATGCAATTTAATCAGCCTTTTGTTTATCTATTCAATTAATTGTTGGGTCACTTCTCAATTCAGAATCAATTGAAGCTTTTTTGTTGGAGTAAACTTTTAAATGTTTAATTTCTTTAATGAATTCCTTATATATATATCACAGTTTCTACACAAAATGCAAACTGCTAACACCATGGTTGTGTCTTGCACTAGTATCACTTCTTATTCTTCAATACTACTGTAGGTTAGTGCAATTTCGCCATGCACTGGACTGGAGAGTGGTCCAGAAAATCACAGAATAAAAAAAATAATTGCTTTGTGTAGGATAGGACATTTAAAAAAAATGTCATTTAAATCTTAAATAAATTTTTATTAAAATTTTATTTTTATTAAATCTACAAGTTACATAGCATTGTAGCATGTTACTTTTATTAGTTTCTAATACTTTAAAATCTTTAAGTAATATAGTTGCTTGGGACAAATCAGAAAATAAACATGTCATATCATATTGAATTTAAATTTACAACATGTACTTAAATCGACTTGCCAGTCTACACATACTGTAATTCACAGCTCTGCCTACTGGCCATACAGTATAGATACAGTAGCTCCCAACTAAAATGTGCTTCCTCTGAGAAACATGGAAACAAACCACAGAATCTTTTCGAATTGCCGCTGTTACATATGCTGTGCCCTCGAAAAGCATCAAACACTCAGAGGAAAGCGCTTTCACCCTCTTCCACATAAATGATCTCACAAACGCACATGACTGGCTCCTGTCGATGTACGACTGTGGCTGTAGGGCTCGATCTCTAATGGTTGGCAGAATTCCCAATAGCATTTTACCCAAACCGAGCATCAGTATGGGGAAGTACGGTGGTTTAAGTGACTTTGAATGTGGCATGATTGGTGGTGGCTAGTCTGAGTATTTCCCAAACTTCTGCTCTACTGGGATTTTCACGCACAACCATCTCCAGAGAATAGTCTGTAAAAGAGAAAATATCCAGAGAGCGGGGGTTCTCTGGGCGGAGAATAGAGATGCAAAGAGACTCTCTGAACGCACAACACGTCAAACCTTGAAGCAGCAGAAGTCCTTGTTGATTGCCAAACCTGTCATCAAAGAACAGGGAACTCTGGCTGCAGTTCGCATGGATTCCCCTAAATTGGACAACATTGGAAGATTGGAAAAACATTTCCTGGTCTGATGAGTCTCAAAATTGGGACGGTAGGGTTAGAATTTGGCCTAACAACCTGAAAGCTTGGATCCACGGGTCAGGTTGATGGTGGTGGTGAGATCACTGTACTCAAATGGCCTTCAGAGTCACCAGATCCTAATCCAGTACAGCAGCTTTGGGATGTGGTGGCACGGGAGATCCACATCATCGGTGTGCAGCCAACAAATCTGCAGCAACTGCGTGATGCTATCACGTCAATAAGGAATATTTCCATTACGTCGGTGTGAAGATGTAAAAATTAACGCGGTACTGAAAGCAAAAGGGGTCCAACCCAGGACTAGCAAGTGGCCAGTGAGTTTATATATAATTTTGTGGACATCATTGGCTTTTATAGAACATGACACATTGCTGTCTTTAACCTCTACCACAAAACTGATGCTTTGCCTTGGCATTAGATGGTGTGAGCACTGTCCCACATCAAGGTCTAATAAACACACTTTCACAACTAGGAGGAGGCAACTTGCGCTTCTTCCCCTCCTCCCTTATCGTTCTCCCTCCCACCGCTATGCCTTCTCTCTCTCTCTCTCTCTCTCTCTCTCTCTCTTCCCTTTCTTTTTTCCTCACTTCCTTTCTACCCAACAAAGAACTTTGAAATAATTTGTGTCTCCTGGGTTTTTACACATTCTAATTTCGAACTAAATGGGACATCTGTTTGAGAAAGGGAAGATTTGCTGCGGTTGCTACGGCAACTATCACTCCGTGGGAAAGAAATAAAGAAGAGAAGGGGGAAAAGGGTCCAGCAGTTTTACAGATTGACTTCATGGTAGACTTTACTAACACTATGTCCATCTGTGAAATTTTCATCATTCCATCACAAATGTGGGTTTTTTATTTATTTATCGCTCTTTCCTTTTGTTGTTTCTCTGCTTTTCTCTCTCTATGTACAGTTTCTTTATAATGCAAAAGAAGGAAATGATGGCATGTGAGACAATTCCCATTGTGCATTTAGAGTTCTGCCTATTACAGTAGATGAGAAAAAATGTCATCTTTAATCTCACACACACACACACACACACACACACACACACACGCACATGCTCAGAGACTGCATTATAATGCAGAGCTTTCATCTGTCCTGAAAGCTGCTCATTAGTTTTGATGATTGATCATTATTTAAGAATCTGTTATCGCAGCAATCATAAATGTTTAAATTGCATCTTGCGGTGTTGGTCTTAGCAGACTGAACTCTGACTTTTCATATGTTGCACTAAAAAGTTGTGCATAGACAACATGTTTACCCTCTGTACAAGACGCCCAGCATAGCCTTGATATAGCCTAGATACGTCTTCTGTACCTGGTCACGGGTCCTAGAGCCTATCACTGGAGACTTACGGCACAATGCCGGTTCACCCTGGACAGAGTGCCAATCCATCGCACACTACAGAGCAATTTGGGAATGCCACTTAACCGAATCTGCATGTCTTTGGACTGTGGGAGGAAACAGATTACCTGGAGGAAACCCACCGAGCACATGCAAACTCCACACATACAGACATGAGTCCTTGAGAGACTGAGAGGTTCTCTGTCTGCCTTCTTCCACATACCTGTGATAGTTTTGTTTGCCTGTGATTGACAGTATGACTGTCCCATTCACTGAGCGCAGCCAGTTTAGCTTTTGTTGTGATTGTATAGACCAGGAGAAGGCAAGTTCAGTCCTAGAGAGATGCAGTCCTGCAGAGTTCAGCTCCAACCCTGAAAAAAAGGAAATATACAGTATCTGTAGCCTTAGTATTCCTGAAGAGCTTGATTAGCTTGTTCAGGTGTGTTTGATTAGGGTTGGAGCTGAACTCTGCAGGCTTGCGGCTCTCCAGGACTGAGAACTTGCCAACCCCAGGTCTAGACAATAGGGCTTGAATGTTTCTGTTGCACAACTTGGAAAGTGCATGAACAGTTTTTGATCCCTTGAAAATGTTTTTTTTTTATTCTGCATTATCCTCTGGTCAGATCAAATGTGGTTGAATTTCACCTAAACTAAAAGCCAATTCACATATAAGCAGAGGTGGCATAAATGGGGCGCGGGAGGTCTACGGACGATTCCAAGTGTTGGCCCAAGCCCAGTGTGTTAGTTAGAATTTCCAGCCTTTGAGGAGATGATGCACGATGCAAAAGATGTGGATCTGGTTCATTTTGCTTTGCACCACCTTTACTTTAACTTGACTTGTGACTTGGGCTGATAAAGTTTGGTACTGTACATAACCGTGTTATAATCTATACATGTTACATACGGTATTAAAAATAGTGTTGAGAATCTTGATTTAATTCACCAGACTTCTGCATTGCTGTTCCTTGGCTCACATAAAAAAATATCCATCTTTTTCATTGATGTACCCTACGGTTCTTGTGGTTCTTGTGTCTAAATGTTTATAGATGCTGAAGGACGTAATGTATCTTAACGCCAAAGATTTAACTCTCAAGCCTAATTATGTAATGTTTCAGGACCAGTTGTTAATCTCCCACCATGAGCAAGAACCAGTTTCCGGACAGACTCCATATGTGTGGAATAGCCGTATGTGTGTGTGTGTTAGTGTGAACCTCCAATTTTATCTTTTTTTCGGAGAAGCCCCCAGGGCTCGCACCCTCCCTTCAATCTTATCATCCAGAAGGCAATAGTTTTGTATCGCTCCAAGCATCACCATATGACACTTTTTCTTGCTAGCTAACAAACACACACACACACCCACACACACACATCCGGAAGCAGCCACTCATGATGGTGTTATTCTGCACCTGCTCCTCACAGTTCAGACTTGAGGGGCCTGGCAGTGGCATAAACAATGCACACACACACACACACACACACACACACACACACACACACACATAATCACACATACTCTTCCCACATTAGTTCTATCCGAGGCTGTTAGCGAATTGGAGTGACATCTGGTTCTTCATTTGTGCTTTTGCTCTCTCTGTCCTTCCATCGCCATCCTTCCACATCACATCTATTCCCCGATCACATTTTTCCCCTCTCCCTCGTTCCCCTTGCTCTTCTCCCGAGTTGTTTCTGGCAGCAGATGCATCGTACCTCCTCTGCCACAACATGTACTGTACCACTGTACCTGCCTTAACGTATTGGCAACATAATTATAAAGCATGCATGTGTTTGAGGCCTTCCAGTGGGAGCTCATTAGTAGTGCGCAATGTGTCGCTTGGAGTCCCACTCGTCTCCCTGTGCTCTTATAGTCCCTCTGAAAGACACAGAATGAAGATAGAGACATAGAACGAGACAAGGAAGCCTTTGTTAAGTAAAATGTCTGGAGAATTTTCAGTGTTGTACAGTTCAGTTTAGCTCTAATGGTGGAGGCATTTCTTCCATAAAATAGATTTCCTCCAAAAAATCTGCTTGGCACTTCAGTGGAATGGAAGAAATACTGGACAGTACAATACAATGAAAGATACACTTGAGCACACACAGACAGCCGCAGCTCTGACAGCTTTAGTCCTGTCTCCAGCCCGTCCCGTCATTGCGTTCACCTGTTCTGTGTTAGAGCGTGAGGTTCAGTCCTTGATTTATCCCGTTATCACAGTTTTTTCACCATCACCTCTCTGTAACTTTGTTCTTGTGGTTGTTCCAGTTTTCGGACTCTTGGATGGCCCAAAAAAAGTTTACACACTTGTGTCTTGTGTCGGTTGCTGCATGTTACACAAGTCCCCTGATCCATCTATTATCCATACTTTATAGCTTATCTGGTGGAGGGTCACAGGGGGCCTGGAGCCTATTCCAAAGTACTGGTTGTCAACCCATCACAGGGCCCAAGCACACACACACACACACACACACACACACACACGTACACTACAGGCAGTTTGGATTGTGGGAGGAAACCAGATTGCCCAGAGGAACCCCAAAAGCACCGGGAGAACATCCCACCTCCACTGTCATGGGACTGGTGGTGAGATTCAAACCCCTAACCGTGAGTGTGTAAACTGTGAGTGTTAAGTAGTGAGACACCATCTGACCACGTTGATTCTTATTTTAAACTGATAAAAATAGAGAAGGCTTTGATCCAACAACATCAGGTCGCTGTTGGGCCGATACAAGTAAAATATGAATTTATGTCTAAAAAAATAGATATAGTATGTCTAAAAAAAAGTTTTAAAAAACAAATAAATAAACAAGTAGAAGTATCATGCAGTTTTAAATAAATATTTTCTGTATAACGTGTTTAACGTGTTGTCAGTACCCAATAGCCTAGGATGTGTACACCATTGCTCTTATTAACCCCAACCCCAACCAAGACCTATAAACATCTGAAAATAGTGCAGTGCAGGCCAAAGAAATAAAATGTGACTGTTGAAATCTTTTAAAATATATGTATTTCTTATAATTGTGTTAGGAGATAAAGTTTATACAAGGTTAGTTTATTAAAAAGCTTTAAAACTTAAAAAGGGTCTAACTTGTATATAATGGTTATATTCTTAAAAATCATATAATTATAACTGTAATATAATATAATATAGTAATATAACAAAAAGCTAATCTGAAATGAAATTACTGAAATCTCTTTCTAATTACACTTGGCATCAACTGCTAAGCGAATTTCCCTCACGTTTCCATCACAGCTTATCATGACGTGACTTTATGAAAATCTCGCTGTTCGTATAACATTTTACATGAAATACATTGAAATTTCTGTGGCCTTGTTACAAAAAAAGAACAATTTCGAAGTTGCTTTCCGTGAACTCTTGCACGCATTGTATGAGGTGTTATCAAGTGCAATTTGTTTGGCTCTAACTTGGTGAGTGTTTTTCTTATTTATTTATTTTTGATAAGGTGTGTGTGAGCATATGTGTGAGATTGTATGTTGAAGGCAAACAGTCTTTTATATTTGACAAACTCCAACTGTCTGCAATCTGCATCTTAGTCTCAGATAAACCTTTCAGTCAATCACTGGTGCACACACACATACACGGAGACACACACAGAGACACACATAGAGACACATGTCGGCGTCTACCACTTTCACACTCTCCAGAATCTGAAATTACAGCTTCGGCCTCATCCAAAATTGACGGGGGGGGTTTGGGGGTGTGGTGGTGGTGGGGGGGTTGTGGGGGGGCAACTGGAGGAGGAAGAGTGAAGGCGGCGATTAGGTTGTCTCTTTTTGACATCAAACTTTATTACAGTGCATCAGCAGACACAGAGTGGGCATGAGCGACTGAGCGAGCGAGCGAGTGGGTGAGAGAAAGGAAATACGGGAAGAGACGAAGACAGATTAACAAAAGGACTATTTTCGTGGCACGTCTCTTGCTTCTCCATCTCACTGTAGTCTCTCTCCTCTTTCTCTTTCTCCCACTCTGCACGTGTGGAGTCTAGCATGGTGCTTGTTTTTAATAAATCAAATGCGGAGGATTAAATTTAGAGGGCTTTTTAATGCGAGGGGCGTGCAATTCAAACCTCATGATGAAATTTCTCGTGAATGAAGGCGTAAAAGCGATTGACATTTACAGAAGACTTAAAGCACGGTACGGTGACGAGACTCTTAGCCGCAGTAGAACATTTGAACGGTGCAAACGGTTTAAAGAAGGACGTAAGTCTGGGAATGACGATCACGGCTGAGGAGCCCACTGCGATCGTTTCTGTGAACATTCAGTGGGTGGAACGCCTGATCCTTGAAAATTGACAGATATCTTGTCGTCAGCTTGCGGAAGAGACGCGTCTGTCTGTGGGAACTGAACACACAATCACTCACCAACACCGCTTGCACGTTACAGGAGCTCAGCTGGGAGACGTTGCCACATCCCCCATGCAGTTCTGACCTCGCTCCAAACCATTTCCACATGTTTGGGCCATTAAAGGAGTTCCTGGGAGGCCAGCGTTTCAGACATGAAGCAGGCAGTCCGGTCATGTCTGGGATAAGAGCGTTATTATATAGAGGAAAAAAAGCGAGGCTTTACTCTCAGAACGTAGTTATGTAGTCATATTCAGTTCGGTTTGATTTGAACATCATTAAACATTCATTATGCCATATAAGGGTTAAATTACATTTGAATATAAAGAAACTGTGCATCCTGAAGCTGAAGGCTATAACATGTGCTGACTCTGAGACTCCACTTGATTGCATCTTGAAAGAAAGCGCTATCCACCCTCGCGCAGAAACACCTGTCATTCGCTACTGTTGATGTGATTGACAGCGCAGAGAGATTACACACGCCCACAGAGTGTAAACAGTTTACACTTACTTTGATGTAGCATTATCAGGGTTCAAAGTAACGACGGTGAATAATCAACACCTTAACCAATCAGAAAGGAGCGTTCTACAGCGCTGCGGTTCCTTTCTATCGTTTCCTCCTCCATCAGTCAAAATCAAAACTCTGATATTTTTCCGTTCTCCTCTCCTCGCTAACTTTCTGTTTTTATCGTTTACACTCCGAGCCAAACGTCTGAGCATGTCTTCGCGGGTGACGCGAGGGTGCGTTTATCGGCCCCCGCTAAAGACTAATCACCGTGATTAACTCAGTAAAAGACTGAAGTCAGAAGGGGTAGCGATGGTAGTTGTAAGTGTGTCGGTGTATCATACACACAGATGGACGCTTTGAGAGTGCAGATGTCCATCGAGGGCCTTTTGTTGGCGTGTATGAAGGCTTGATTTTCAAAAGGAATGGAAAATCTCGCAGCAGCTATTATTCATGAGGCCGCTGACATTTTTATTGACTGAATAACAGAATGTTCTCTTTAAATATCTGTTTAAGAAAACACAGCGGGATAGTAAAGCAAACACTGAAACGAGCCGCAGAACACCTATGTCTTGTACGTACTGTATATAAGACCTTGTGCGTGCGTGTGTGTGTTAGCGCATGTCTGTGTGTGTGTGTGTGTGTGTGTGAGAGAGAGAGAGAGTACTCTTGGCTCATGATATTAATCAGTGCTGTGAATGTTCCTGTTGATGAGTGAGAGTCCACACAGCTGTTGTGGAGTCTGCTGTATGCCCAGCCGTGTGTATGTATGTGTGTGTGTGTGTGTGTGTGTGAGAGAGAGTGTGTGTGTGTGTGTGTGTGTGTGTGAGGTGTCAGGCTGTGTGGGCAGATGTCTCATTGCACACATGGGTTTGTCACTGCTGGTTTCGGCCTGTCCAGCTCTGGTGTAATGAAGCAGTATCGGAAATCACTGAGTGCTGTCCAAACTCCACACACACACACACACACACACACACACACACTATGCGAGCTAGCACACTGCTCTTAGTCCAGGACACGTTCCTGGTTTTGGTGAGTATTAACATGGAAGGAATTGGTCTGGTCGGAAAGGGTTAAGAGCGACTCCAGCCAATCACGTGTGTCTGTGAGCTCATGTATGCGGAAGAGGGCGGATAGCAGCAGCATTTCTGTGCAATTTCTTTGCCTATGTGACTTTTTTTTTTTTATTCAATCATGTTTGTAAACAAAAAAAATTCAGTTCATACCCAGTTCCATTCTGTAGTTGCTGTGATATAAGATGAATAAAACACTTCAGGACTTCATGTGTAAACATGACCGAGATACGGAATATCATTATCACTAAAGGATGTTCAGATTGGAATGACTTAAAGTAATTACATACAAATTTTTAATCATGATATGGACCTGTGCAATTATTTACTCACAAAAGGCTGCATTTTATTCCAGGTAATATACTGTACACATAGTCTGGAGTTTATGTAGTTTGTCAGCAGTTTAAGTATTTGTTCAGTTCTTTTCAATATTTTTGAGGTGACAAATAAATATTGGCAAACGTCCTCATAATGAGACCAGTTATTTGCTGTTAGTGTCGATAAAATGTTTGAATACAAAATGGTACAAATAATAGTTATATACTGCAGTTTAAATCACCATCGCAGGAGGTGTTATGTACATTTTTATTTATGAGATTGTACAACCCTGATTCAAATATTTATGCATTTAAATGAATACAGATTTAAATGCATTATGTGGAAAAAAAGTGTGTTATCATTACTGTATGCTGAAAAAAATATTGTGGTAAAGTTTGATTAGATGATTAAATAATACGATGTGATGAATAATCTGATTTTCCTTTTTAAAAAGAACTGATTATCATTTCAGCTCCAGACATTTTGGTGCTCAATGAATTTTTTTTTCTTTTTTCCTGATTTTCAGTTCGAGCTTATGGATGAGACATAATAGTTACAGTGGCTTAAATCTAAAAGCGATAAACTTAATAAACCAATCTCGAAGCGCAAAAGTGTGTGAAAAGCACGTCAGATTCGTGGTAATCCGTTTCCACCCGCAGGTCCGAACTTAATTACCGAACTTCATTTAGATTCGTATGCAAACAAGAAACGCGTCAATATCCGACTAATATCTCCTACAAATATTTAAATTTAATTAAACAGACCTCGGTTTTTTTTGTATGGAATGGAAATGAATTGTGTGTGTGTGTGTGTGTGTGTGTGTGTGAAGCCTTTGTTTTTCCTCTTCTCTTTAGTGTGAGCTCGCAGCACAACAAAAGAAACTAAGTCAGACTTTCTTCAAATGAAATTAAAACCTATTTTTTGTCAGAAGCAGTGCACAGAGAACACGTAACAATGTTGTGTAATTATTGTGCGTCGTTGTGAGACTGTCTGCGTTAGTTTTCTTGTGTGACAGCTTTAGTGACTTGTCGGAGAAGTGTGTTTAGTTGTGATGTTTGTAAGGAGTAATCAGATTAAAGCTGTTAGTAAGTGTCTTGATGCTGCTGCTTTGATTTTGCATTATTTCAGTCAGAGTGAAGTTTGTATACACACACACACACACACACACACACACACACACACAGAGCGAGTGACAGAGAGTTTAATTTCCTTTTAATGACATATTTGATGTGCTATTCAACCTACACATACAGTTACACAACAGCCTCTTTGCCCACTGTTGTGTTATTTCTTCCCCTCTCAGGTTGTGTTCAGCTGATATTGTGTTGTTGAGTTAAATGGACAAATTCCAGTCGCATCGTTAACAGTTGCTGAGTTTTGTGTTTGTGTTTTGTAATTTTGTGTTTCCGTTCTGTATTAAAGTGGTATTGTGTTATTTTGATGTTGTGTTGTTGACTTGTGTTATTATTTCTATTCTATACCAAGATGTTTTATTTCTTTGTGCTACTAAGGCGGCATATTGTGTGTGAAATGTGTTGTAATGTTTAGTTGCGTTATTATATTTAATTGTGTTGTTTTTTTCATTGCTGTATTAAGTTGTGGTTTATGATATTGTGTTGCTAATGTGTGTTGTTACTAGTGTGTTTTTCCAGTACTGTATTATGTGGAGTTAGTTTGATGTGTTGCTGAGTTTTGTTATTTCTTTGCTGTATTTCGAGTTTGTGTTGCTCAGTCGTGTTGTGTTATTTCTTGGTGTGTTGTGTTATTTCTTGGTGAGTTGTGTTGTGTTATTTCTTGGTGTGTTGTGTTATTTCTTGGTGAGTTGTGTTGTGTTACTTCTTGGTGTGTCGTGTTGTGTTATTTCTTGGTGAGTTGTGTTGTGTTACTTCTTGGTGAGTTGTGTTGTGTTACTTCTTGGTGAGTTGTGTTGTGTTACTTCTTGGTGAGTTGTGTTGTGTTATTTCTTGGTGAGTTGTGTTGTGTTACTTCTTGGTGTGTCGTGTTGTGTTATTTCTTGGTGAGTTG
>JAQMYJ010000004.1:5685161-5695240 GCA_030014305.1 Clarias laeviceps | reverse complement strand
AGTTGTGTTGTGTTACTTCTCAGAGAGTTGTGTTGTGTTACTTCTTGGTGTGTCGTGTTGTGTTATTTCTTGGTGAGATGTATTGTGTTACTTCTTGGTGTGTCGTGTTGTGTTATTTCTTGGTGAGTTGTGTTGTGTTACTTCTTGGTGTGTTGTGTTGTGTTATTTCTTGGTGAGTTGTGTTGTGTTACTTCTTGGTGAGTTGTGTTGTGTTACTTCTTGGTGTGTCGTGTTGTGTTATTTCTTGGTGAGATGTGTTGTGTTACTTCTTGGTGTAAGAGTTTGATGAGTTTGATATTTTGATATTATAATAATGAGTTGTGTTTTGTTGTGTTATTGTGTCGCTGAGATGTGAGTTCTTTTGTTTTGATATTGTGTTGTGTTATTGAATTCTGGACCTGTGTGTGAGCTCTGCTATGTTGCGCTGTGTTGTTTTGATATTGTGTTGTGTGATTCCTTTCCTGTGCTGTTAATTAGTTTAGGTATTGTGTAGTTGAGTTGTGTTTTTTCTGTGCTGAAAGTTGTGTTATTTCAATATTGTGTTTTAGAGTTGTGTTGTTTCTTGTGATATTGTGTTATTTTTTTTTTTGCTGCATTATAGTTTTGCTGGACTGTGATGTTTTTCTTTGTTATATTGAGTTGTGTTATTATTTCGTGGACTTGTTCTTCACTGTATTGAGTTGTGTTACTTTGTCGTGTTATTGTGTTGCTGAATTGTGACGTGTTTATCCTTTGCTATATTGCATTGTGTAATATCGCTATTGTGTTGCTGAGTTCTGTTGTGTTATTTCTTTGGTGTGTGAAGTTGTGTTACTGGGGGAAAAGGTCAGAGTTAGAGTTAAATGTAACAGCATTAATCAGCTGCAGTAATAATAAGGTTCATGTTTTTAACAATAAGAGTGAGACGTGTGTGTGTGTGTGTGTGTGTGTGTGTGTGTGTGTATGTGGTGTATGCATGCCTCATGCAGTACACCACTGCCAGTAGTCTTGAACCTGCTGAGTGTTGTGTAAGTCACGCTGTGGACCAAATGTCCCAAATCTGCCACGCTTTAACCCAGAGAGAGGAGCGGGATGGGGAGGGGGGTAAAAACACACAGCCACTGAGACATGGAACACTTACACTAACTTCTCTCTCTGTCTTTTACACCCACACACACACACACAGTATCATATATGCATGTGTTGGCTGTGGCATGGTTTAATCCTCTGAGTGTGTGAGACTGATATATTGTGCAGTCCAGGGGTTCTGTCCCTCTGTCAGAGGTTGTGTGTCGCTCAGTGTGTGTGTGTATGTGTGTGCACCTCAGTGTGGGTTTAATGCACTGTGTGTGTAGCATGGCTGCGTTGGCTGAGGAGCGTAGATGAGCCGGGCTCTCCTGCTGTGCTGGGATCAGACTGAGAGCGGTGTGTGAGCGGACCGCTTCCTTCTCTCTCATTAACAGCAACCTGCACACACTCGGCATCCGGATGTAACGCAACTCAGCCTCAGGGTAACACAAAGCAATCGCATGATACAGTAGATATCACAATACGGCAATGAAGGAACGCAACACAACTCAGCAACATAAAACCACAACACAATATAGCAGTAGCATAGCACAAGTCAGCATCCTGGTAGCGCAAAACAACACAATACACTAAATGGTCTACATGTCGGTTTATCGCGTTTAACAACAAATGCAAACCCAAGCCTCAAACCCAGTCAGTCCATCATCGGCAACAAGAAACATATGTCACGCATGCGTTCCAATACTTTTGATCACGCCAAAAAAGGGTGTGTTCGAACAAAAGCTGGAATTCTGATCTATTATTTATTGTCATCTTTTGATCTCAAACCTAAATGTCTTCAGTTTATAGCAAAAAGAAAAGGATTTGGCCTTGAATCCACAGTACGTTTGGAGAGAATTGTAATTGTACAGCGTCGATATCGAGTTAGCAAAGGATTAATACATTTTTATTGTGTAGTCTCATAATACAGGGGGCGTTCAAGCCAAATCGGGACTTTTGTTTGCGCAGAGTGACTGAACACTTTTTTTTATGAGCATAAAAACTCTACTCCACTTATCCCAGTGTTTCTCTCGTGCTTAGACACCATCAAGGTAGCAATTGTTCTCAGAACGCCGGAGCCCTGATCGGACTGCCTGCTTTACCGAAGGAAAATTAGTCTGTATCATAATGTATTGTTTTAATTCAGTTTATTTATTTTGTGACATTGGATTAAGATGGGCAGCATGGTTGCATTGTTGCACCTGCAGGGCCCAGGTTCGATTCCCGGCCAGGTTCGATTCCCTTCTCTGTGTGCATGGAGTTTGCATGTTTCTCCCCGTGCTTGGTGGGTTTCCTCCGGGGACTCCAGTTTCCTGTGTGTGTGTGTGTGTGTGTTTGTGTGTGTGCTGCCTTTCCTCATCCTAGATATTAACATAACTTTCAAAGTAATGTATTGAATCTGAATGTGGTAGCTACTCATAAAAATATCTTATTCAGTCTTTGACTTGTTGCTGCGTTCGGCCAAAGCTGTGCGAAATTGAGATTTTCCTGATTTTTTTTTCTTCTTAGAATTAATACAGCAACAACAATTTATTGACTTCTTCTTCTTCTTCTTCTTTGTCTTTGACTGTAACTTCTTAGACGATAGATTTCCATGGCTTGTGAGATTAACTGTGTTCAGAAAATCTCAAGCATGAAGTTTGCTTTTAAATGTACAGTATTATTTTTATTAGTTTTGGGAAGCATTCCAGTTGCAAATGGTTATTCGTGCTCCTCTTTGCATGTTTTACAGCTGTGGAGGTAACAACTAAACTCACAACGTATCTGTGTGTGCGTGTTTGGAGGTCGCCGGTCTCGTGCAATTCCCTAGCTGATCATGTGACCTGTGAGCTGTTAATTGAAACAGACAGGCTTAATGAGCTGCTGTGTGTTTGTGTGTGTGTGTGTGTGTGTGTGTGTGTGTGCGCGCGAAACACTTCAATAAAGTAGTTGTTCAAAGTGCTGTGAAAAATGACAGCTTTGCCTTGCCGACTCACACAACCTCTCCCATCCCGCTTCAGCACCGCAGAGTGTCAGAGGCTAAACATTTCTGTAATAACTCCCTCACATGTGTGCGGTTTCTAAGCATGTACACACACCCACACAGATTTCCACATTGTAATTAGGGTCATGGTCCCATTGGCATCTTTAATTGATTCACCAAGAGGTGATGGTGATAAATAGAGTCTTGTGTTTATCCTTGAAGCCTGTAGTTACATACTTTGTACTTTCTCCATGTCTTTTTTTTTCCTTCTCATTCTCATTCAGCCTTGGCTTTTTCTCATCTGTCTTCCTTAGTCCTCATCTTATCTCCCTCCAACTCTGTACTGAAGTCAAACTGAATACACACACGTATGGTCTGAGATTACAGTACATCAAGATTTTCTCATAATGTGTTTTTCCCCCCTCTTGTGTGAACAAGCTTAAAGTTGAAGCTCCAGAAGCTCCAGTGTTTTTCTTCCATTTGTAACTTTTAATATTTAAGTTGAACAATCTGATATGATTAGTAATAAGAACGCGTCAGCGTTAGCGATGTCTTACAGAAGTATTCTTTTTTTTTTTTTTTGTTACATTACAACCTGATACCAAAATCAACTAGCTTATGTAAAGTTTTAAAGTTGTGTTCGTACAACTACTGTATTTGCCCCTGTTGCCATAAGACCCCTAAATATCCCTGCGGTATCCGCTTGCCATCAGAAGTCATGTAATTAATGGATTTCACCTTTGTGTGATTATTCTCACCTGATCTTAAATAAAATTAATACAAATAAAATAAAGCATTGTTAGAGAACATATTCTACCTAACGAAACCACATCATGAAGTAGAAGGAACTTGAAAAAGTACTAAAAAGTACTAGAAAAGTATCAATCAGGTTTATAAATAATATCCTGTAATGGAATCCATCATGAAAAAATTGAAAAAATACATCCACTGTATATCTCCTTTCAGTGAAGCATGCTGCTGGTAGCATAATTTTTTAATGTGGGGTTTTATCAAATAAATGTATTTGATAAAACCCCACATCCTACTCCATTTATTGTCAACATTTTTTTTCTTTGTGTTGTGTATTTTGTCTTTTTCACCAAAACAAATTCCTTGTACGTACAACTTTTATTGTCACCATGCAGTTCTACAGAAAAAAATAAAATAAAATTATATATAAAAATAGAATTTATAATTATCCTGATGAGTAAGTCGGGACAGAGCTGGCAAGGAAAAACCCCCTGAGAAAGTAAGAAACCTTGAGAGGAACCAGACTCATAAGAGAACCCATCTTCATTTGGATGAAAGCAGATACTGTATGTTGTGGCTTGGCTTTTTATCAAACTAGTCAGGGTTAAGCACATATATCTAATACAGTACATGCCGATTTTAAAAGAAAACCCATTCAAGTCTGCCGGAGATGGGGCAGGAGTTTCACCTTTCAACAGGATTTAACAAGCCAAAGAAATATCCTGCCAAAGCTACACTGGAGTCGTCCAAGGAATTTAGGGTTAGAACATCCCAATCAGTCAAGTCCAGACCTCAATCTGATTAAGACTCTGAGGAAAGACTTGAAAATTGCTGTTCTCTGGGTTGTCTGACAGAGCTTGGGCAATTCTGTCACGAAGACCAGGCAGAGATGTCAGGATCCAGATGTGCAAAGCTGAGAGAGACATATCCCATAATCTCTGTAACTGCAACCAAATGTGTTTCCTTCGAGTACTAGAGCTAAATGAATATGCAAAACCAAATTCTGTTGTTTTTTCATTAACTGTTTTGCTCACGTTAGCGATTAAAGAATATTTGGACGGCGCACCTGTATGTGTAACTTTAAGCTGTAATCTAAAACTTAAATGTTAACTCTTAAACGTCACCTCTGTTTTACTTGTTGCAACCATTTTTTTTTCTTTTTCAGTTTATAAACTTTAATATAGTACAAATTAGGACAGTTTTTAATATATTTTTTTTTCTGCATTTCCTCCTCACGCTACAGCTTGTGGGATTACCATCAGAGACAGGACGGCAAAAGCAAACAGCTGTTGCGAGCTCTTTTTTTCCCACCTCAACAAATAAAAAACTAATTATAAAAACACTAGATTTATTTTTTTTTTTTTTAAACTTTGTGCTTGTTGACAGCTTCGTGTGTTGTTTAAGTGATTTATATGTGTTGGGATGACCCTTTGGCCTGGTAGAAATCGCATTAACTCAAAAAGCCCTCCCAGTCTGTTGCTTATAAATTAGTCGGTGAAATCTTTTCCTGGATTCTGTAAGCAACATATTGGAAAGGTTTCTCTTTTCCTCTCTCGCTCACTCAATCACTCACTCCGTTTTTGCTGATGTCTGTTTTTCCGATCAACGTTTGTTTTTTTCATGTGCTTACGAATATTACTTTGGCTATTCATCTGCGGAGGAATGTCGGATGAATCCGGTATGGATTCAGAAAGTCTCACTTTTTTCACTTTCAGAATTACAGACAGTCATATTTAAATATGTGTACTTAGTATGCCATGTCATTTTGAATACTTAAAGATGTCAGGTGTAAATTATTGAAATGGAATTCATAGCACTTTGTGTTATGGTCACACTTTATTTGAAAGACACCTACATTGGTGTTTTATAATGCATTAATAAACATAAATCATTTTGATCAGTCAAAAGATTTAATCCTTTTATACCAGCAGTTTTAATTGTAGTTCCAGCTGTTTTTGATGAATGTGTTTTAATGTTTTAATGTTACTCCTTCTCTAGTAACAATTTATATGGTGGATCCACTACATGTGGTTGATCTGGTGAGGTATTTATGAGTCTGCAGTATCAGCACCTTTATCAAACTTAAGGAATTAAGGATATTAACCTGTACATTTTCTTGTAGCTGAGACAGAACCTTCAAAGGAACACTGTTTGTGCTTTTGCACTTTATACCGAGTTTGGACACACTTTCTTATTCAATATGTTATCTTTATTTTCATTGTTTACAACATTGTATGTTAATAAGTAAGGCATTAAAATTATGACAAAACAAATATGTAATTATGCAGTCAACAAAATAGTATTAACTTACCCAGAATATGTTTCAGATTTTCAATTTTTCAAAGTTGCACCTTTTGCTTTGATGACAGCTTTGCACACTCCTAGCATTCTCTTAGTCAGCCTCATGAGGAAGGTGCTTCCAGAGGTGTTGAGTGGCTGCTTTTCCTTCACTCTCCGCTCATTCCAAACCATCTCAATTGTATTTCGATCAGGTGATTGTGGAGGCCAGGTCATCTGATTCAGCGCTCCATCACTTTCCTTCTTGGACAAATTGCTCTCACATAACCTAGAGGTGTGTTTGGAGTCATTGTCCTGTTGAAAAAAAAATGATGGTCCCAAACTATGATGGTGCAAACCAGATGGGATGGCATGTCGTTGCACAATGATGCAGTAGCCATGCTGGGTAAGTGTGCTAAGCTGTCATCAAAGCTAAATGTAGCTTCTTGGACATAATAAAATATACAGTAAAAGATATTCTTGATTGTTTAACACACTTCTGTTTAATAAATAATTTCATATGTGTTCTGAATGTTTTCAGTATTAATGTACATGTATAAATTAGTGTATATAACCTAAAGGTGCAAGTGGTATAAGTTTGAAGCTTTACAGGTCTAATAATATATAAAGGTGTAACACAACGAGCAGGACAGATTAGTAGCATTTTTTCTATGAGTTAAAAGTATAAACTGCTCAACTTTTTAACAATGGAAGATTTACAGTTTAGAGGGGTTTTGTGGGTTTTTTTTCTCTATTAAATGACAATCAGATTTTTTTATCTTATTAACATCAGTAATAATAATCTTGTTTTTTTCCGCTCCACAACATTAAAAATAACTCTCGTGAGATAGAAGGTACAGTATAGTGTAGAGAACCAGATGCATTTTAATAAATAAAAAATGTAATATATAAGAAATGAAGCACATTTGGAAGTAACATCACACCATACTGTCGTTGATTATTTTCCTGTAACCACAAACCCCCAAGAGTTTACCGGCAGTTGTTTAAGATCAGCATCATATTATTATTATAATTATTATTATCATTAGTTAAATGAAACTTTAAGGCATTATTTATAAAGCCACTGGCGTTTACTAGTTAAAACATTTTAATGTTTCATTTTTCTGGTTACTTTGGAAATGAATATTGGTTAATTACAATTGTTTATATATGAAATTATCATTTGCACACATAATTAACTACATTCTATAGTTTTGTATTATTATTATTATTATTATTATTTATTTTATTTTTTTTTGTAATCTTATGGGGACTTCATGCAAAATGTACTTTTTAGGCATTTTCAGACATTAAGGTCTCCACTGTGCATGTACAGTACAAACAACACATTCCCCCTGCTTTTTGTTCTTTTCCCATTTTTTAACCGGTCAGTGCTTAAAAACACCAATTAGATTTTCCCCCTATTGTGACCTCATATAAGAAAATCCCCTCACTGGCATGTTGCTCAGAGGTGGCTCATTTACATAGACACTGAAACACACACATTTAAAGGAGGAGTTTAAGGGATAAAAAAAAAGCATTTGGCAGACGCCCTCATCCAGAGTGACGCACATCTGTCTCATTACGTTGAGGGTTCAGAGCCTTGCTCAGGGGCCCTGTAGTGGCAACTTGGTGGTGTTGGGATTTGAACCTTCTGAGCACTAGTCCAGTCCTTAACCACTGAGCTACAGTACACCTGCCTAAAGATTACAGCTCTACAGTTAATACACACATGCACACTTTGGGGGCTCTGAGCCCTGACCTGTGCTAAAGAAATGGTTTAAACTCTTTTCCTGCTCAGTTTTCAACTGAAATTTAAATGCCATGAATCGTAAGAGAGCGTGAGCCAGTGGACACATGATGGAGCAAACACCACTCTCCAAAAGTAAACGTTTCAATTGACTGCTTTCTGTAAATTACCAAATCTGAACAACTTTTATGAGCAGACTGTGACTATGTGACACTCTCTCTCTCTCTCTCACACACACACACACACACACACACACACACGTACATACACGCATACGGCGAAACAGAAGAAGAAGATGGATCTCAGGACAGATTGTTAGTGACATGTTAATTTCTACTTCGTCACTCAAGCTTGGTGCATCCGCAATCAAAGTGATGGCACACAGGCAGAGCCATCAAACCTTCATATAGCTCCAGCTCCGCCTTCTCAAAGTGCCTCTCTCTCTCTCTCTCTCTCTCTCTCACGTGCAGCCTCGTAAGTCTTCCCATAACTGTCCTCACCATTTCACTTCTGCTCTCTTCCTTTGTATGTGACCCCTTTTAGTCTCATTTTATTGACCATTTGTTTTATATTGTAAGTTTAACGAGCTGCTTATGGAATAACTGCTGCTTATTGTTTGCTCGCTTGAAGTCAGTTAGAAATCAAAAAGACATTATGCAAACTACACAGCGATCCATTTTGTCACGACGATCGATCATCAGCGTCATGGTGACCTGGGCTGGAGATTATTAATACCCAGGAAGATGATGGTATAATTTTCACTTGTCTGAGAATGTTTTGCATGGACACACTGTATGTTAAATATATTTGTTCCCCTGTGTGTTCCCCCGAGGCAGGCAGCCGTGGTACTACGGCTGGGGTTTTAATCTTCCACGAGGACAAGCACTGCTGGACAAGTGGAACCAGATCCCTGACTCCACTGACATTCTGCTCACACACTGCCCTCCTCTGGGTGAGTCACTAATCACACACACACACACACACACACATGTAGGTACACACTACTTCATGACTTTCTCCTGCGAGTTAGTTTCCACCGAAACACACACATTGACGCACACACATTTGCTTTGAGGGCTTTGGCAGATGGAGTGGCTACAGCAGGCTGCTAAAGCATGCAGCATCGAAATGCTGTTCGCAGTGCGGCAAATCCCCCTGCACACAATAAAACACACGTATACACACACATACACACACATATAATGTATACGGGAGGGGGGAAAGTTTCTCTATAAAGACAGCTGCATTTTAAGACACCTAGCCTTTGGGCCTTTGGAGTGTTTGACAAAGGCTTAATTCTCATGAGATGCATGTGTGTGTGTGTGTGTGTGTGTGTGTGTGTGTTTGTGCTCTGAGGCGTGCGTGTATGCATACATTCGCCTGAGACTGGAAATCAAAACTTCTGCATTTGCATCACCTGAGATTTGTGTTAAATATGAACTGAAATTACTTGTGCAGGTAAAAACATAGAAACATAGAACAACATTAAACATAGAAAAGGTGAAAATAATAAACATGTATTTGCTGATGTATATTATACTGTCTACTAGTTGCTTGTTTATTTGTATGTTTGCTTTTGGATAAAAATATATATATATATTATTTGAATTTACAGATTTTTTTTTATTCAAGTTCCACCCCTTAAACCTTCTTACATCATTTTATATTATTTTAATTTTTAATATTTTTAAAATAATAATTACACTATGCATACGAGGCAGTATCATTAAATCCAATACAAATTCTTTTTGCATATGACAGAAATCTTAGATAACACACTGCGTGACTTTCCTGTGAAATTTGATCAAAATTATTCAATTATTGATTCAATATTTTTTAAATAATAAAACATTTTGTCAGTGTCTGATCGAATCAATGTGTTTTTTTTTTTTTTTTTTTTCTGTAATCCAAGACTGAAAACAATCCCAAAATTCACAAAAATGTAGAAAAAATTATTTTGAGATAAAAATTTTGATGCAAGAATGTCATCATGCAACAGAATTCCAGGAAACTGTAAATAGAACTAATAGAACTAATTATTACATAACCTTGGACAAAAGCAAATAGACTTTCTGGAAATCCCCAAACAAGCAACCAAATAAATAAATAAACAAACAAACAACATATTTAATAAAAATATTACAAAAAAATAAGAAAAAAATTAATAAAAAATTCAAAATATATGCTAGGTGTAGATAAAACAAACAGAAAAAAAATATATATATATACACTACCGTTCAAAAGTTTTAGAACACTTGCAAATTTCTTTGTTTTTGTTTAGTGATTTATTTT
>JAQMYJ010000004.1:5661648-5685061 GCA_030014305.1 Clarias laeviceps | reverse complement strand
ATTTATTTCTTTTATCACTTCTAGTTTTATTGGATTGTAAAAAAGTTCCCGTTTTTTTGTGTCACCCTGTATATATATATATATATATATATATATATATATATAATTTGTCACTGATTTTAACAATTTGAATAAGCAAAAATGGTCTTTTGTGATTTGTGTTAACGCAGGTTTTCTAGACTGGGTGCCGAGGAAAATGCAGCGTGTTGGCTGCATGGAGCTGCTGAACACAGTGCAGAGAAGAGTTCAACCCAAATTACACGTCTTCGGACACATACATGAAGGTAAAGTTCAGCAGGTTAATTTCACAGTCACACTTGAAAACCGACGGTAAAAATGATCTTACTTATAGAGAAGAGGGCAGAGGAAGTACGCGTTCACTTTCGCCCCCGCTGGGTGGTAGTGCTCATATACTGGGCGAACTGGCTGGTGGCTGGGAATTACTGAGGGTGAGTTAACACTGGTTACTTTAACACTACAGTAGAAGTTCTGGTGTGTGTCGCAGGGGGAATCCCTCAAATGTCAAAATAGGTGTTCGGATATACAGTATCAGACAGAACCAAAGTGAGCCTTACTTTTAAAAAGCATAAATTTTACCGCTAATTTGGGAATGATGTCACAAAAAATGGAGAACTTCCAAATTGCTCGTTATTATTTGACCATAGAAACAGTGTGTCATGTTTATATAGTTGGTTAAAATGAAATAAAATCTATTTTATTATATTGTCTAGGTTGTGCTGAAAACAAAAAAGATATAATGCAGTCTATATTACACAATCATGACCCTAATATATATTTATTAAAATATAGCAATGCAAAAAGTGTCTAAAATTGCTCTGGGTTTTATGGGTTAAATATCAACAATTGACAGTGTGTAGGTAACTAATGGGTTAAAGCATATGATGTAAACCTGCAGTGGGATTTTCAGCTAAAATATGGCATGAATGGGTTACATACTGTAAAATTCTGGATAAGTGAACCTGACTGAATGGTTAAGTAGTGGTTAGTACTGTTGCTTTACACCTCCACGGTCCGGGTTGATTCCCACTCTGGGTCTGTGTGCATGGAGTTACATGTTCTCCCCGTGCTTGGTGGGTTTCCTCCATTGTGTGTTTGTGTACCGTGCGATGGATTTGCACTCCGTACACTGTGTACCCGTCTCGTGCCAAAGTCTCCTGGCATTGGCTCCAGATCCACCCGCGATCCTGTATACAGGATAAAGCGGTCTAGACAATGAGTGAGACGACTTTTACCCCAGTGGTGACACCGTTTAGAGTTTAGCTGTAGTATACAGTAGTTGATTATCAAACATAAATGAAACTTACTAGCAGTAGATTAACTGAAAGGGATAGAACAAGAGACATGAAATAAACACAGTTGCTTCTTACAGGTGTAAAGTTTGGTGTTATAATAAAGTACGTCTAGTTGCTTATTACCTTGCCGTTTTATTCCGGCTTAACATCGTATGGTAAAACATTTTAATAGTAAAATTTTGGTTTTACTTCCTGACTTATTTTTTTTTTTTTGTGTAAATTTCAGGATAAATAATAGAAATGCTGTTTGAATTTTTGTATTTTTAGTGTTGTGTTGGCGTTTTATATTTCCATTTTTAACTTGTGCTACTAACACATGAGACAGATGAGACACTCGTTTTAAACTCTTTCCAATCACTTTTAGACATAATGTTCATCTTTTATTGTTAGCGATGCTATCTCTTCAATAATCCCATAGACGGGAAATGAAACATGCATGTGATCGGATAAAACGCTGCAGTGTTTCTTATCTAGAAAACAAGAGTCGCTGAACATCAGCCAGGTTTTATATCCTGATTAGTTCTACTACGGTATTTTTCAAGCACTCAGCTCAATTTTCTGTGAAAACACACTCTATCAAGCTTGGTTTCTTTCACAGAATTTCCATGTTTTAAACGGAATTAAATTAGCTCCGAGCTTCCAAATGCCCTTCAATAAAGCTGGCAGAAAATGTGCAAGGTCATATTTGTCAGTTTGAGTTTTAGTTTAGTAAAAAAAAAAAGGTTTCATATTTTTTGCTGCTGTTATTATGTTACGATGTTGTGATCTGAAGGGGTGTTATGGCAAATGAATTCACTTTCATTTGTAATCATGTTACAAAGAATCGTAAAAAGACCTCAATTATGCCTAAAGGCAAGGTATAAATTATTTATGTGTGTGACTGCGCAGTGAGCAAGTGTCTCTGCTGTTCCCTGTGCTGCAGTAATATTTATAGGGTTCGAGTAAAACTGAATTGTGAATGAGTTTGTGAGAGCGAGCTCTGGCTGTCTTTTATTTCACCTTTTTACTATCTCAATTTTTTTTTCTTAAATCTTTAATACGACATCAATCAATATGAGTAACCGAGGGATCGTCCACAACATGACACGTGTTCACTGCGCAAAATCCATCAGTGCATCAGATGGGAAAAGTTTTAAAATCAAACCCAATACCAGTCTGGCTTCCTGAGCCAATATATCACTAATGCGTTTTTATTTTTAGCATCGATTTTGTTATATTCAGAATATTGGTGCTGACTAAGATTTTTCTCATTCTCAATACGCTTCAGATATTAAATCTTTGAGTATTTGTTTATACACTTCCAATCCTCCTACATTCTCAAAGTAAGCCTGATGCCAGCCTGGTTTACACGATATATTTGCGTAATATTTTCACAAGCATGATTTGTTTTGTCAGCTAATATTACACAAATTTACACTATAACACGATATATCAGTATCAAAGTACTGGATTTAAAAAAAGGTCAAATTCGTGTTCTGTGTTCAGACTCGGGATCAAGTCTGTAGCTCTCCAGCCGTCCTCCAATGTTTTCTCCAGTCAGCTGTACAAGCCATCTGTCACTTATACATCAGCCATGAATATCTGTAATTATAATTCATACAAATGGTTTATTTTTTTGAAAGCTATTTTGGATTTTTTTTTTTCTTGCTTGTCAAGTTATCATAACTCTGGCACAGATGATACAGTACATTATTCACTGTGCAAAGTCTGAAATAATATTGCAGACAACTGGATAGAAATTCCACTTTTATTATATAGCAATGACCATATAGACAATGACTATTGTTCAAAGCGCTTTATAAATAAAATAGAATTGAAAAATTGAATTGAATATCCCTCAATACAGCACTTTGTGTACAGTCGGCTCTTCCCCTGCGATGACAAATATCTCAGTTTTTCTTTCCTTACACCAATGTTGTCAATGCTGTTATATCTTTACTAAACAAACTGACAAATATCTATGACTTTTCGACCACTAATATTAATCCCCTTGAATTTATTCAGTGGTATAAATCAAATGTTGATAGATCTCTCTGAATGGTGGGGTCAGTGATTGCTAACTCAGAACACTTTTCTGTAATATGTAGTTAATTTCTACTCAGATTCTCACTGTCAGTAAAATATCTGTTAGTGGAGCTACTGTAGTCTCTGTAGCAACAAACCAATCACAACAAAGAGATGTGTGTATTTGCCAGTCAATCATGTTGTCTTTCCATTCAGAAAACCCTGTCTGTTATATTACAGCTTTTTTGTTTTACAAAAAAAAAAATTTGGACTAAGAAAACACTCTCAACTCAGAATCGATACTCAACATGACATCAAATCAACATGGCTGCTCCTAACATCAACAGTACACAAATGAGTTCTGCTGTAACCCCAGCAAAAATTTTTAAAAAAAGTAAATAATACTCAGAATGTATCATACAGTAGGTTGTCTTTCAGTGTCCACTAAAAGTCATTGTATAGGTTTCCCTTAATGCCGATATAGGGGGACATTGTCCATTGTCTGGACATCTATGGGACCTTTAGAGGACTGAAAGTGAATGTTCAGAGAACGTCCTACGAGGGTTTAATTTAGAGCCAACAATATATAGTGAGAGTTCCCCCATTAACCATATATTTATATTTTTCATATTTTTATGGTCATCTATCCACCTTTTTTTCTGCGGATGGCTCAGCAACCTCCAGGATGTGAATGTCTTGCCGATGAGCCGCTCGGGAACAAATGGTCAATCATTGCAGTGTCTTAAGTAACAATATATGCAACTGTTACAGCCATTAAATCTAATGCACAGGAACAGTAACCAGGGGGACGTCCCAGATACATTCAGTGATAACCTACAGTATACTGTACTATGACATTCCTGGGACGTCCCCACGACGTTACAGGATTAACTTTGAAATGTATTATATGGGACCGAAAGGGAACATCTGATTTGGAACGTTACACTGGCACCAAACCAGGACCTTCAGCGAATGTTAAGTCCTAAAAACATCACACGGAATGTTCACGTGGGGAACAAAGTCCTCTGAATGTCCAGGGGACGTCCCCCGGTTGCTGGGACATACAGTATATACTAGTTTTTCCTTTACATCTGTCAAGATCTAGACATATCTGTTTTTGTTTCTGTATGTTTGTTAGGTTACGGAATGATGACGGATGGAACCACTACATATATTAACGCCTCCGCCTGCACAGTCAACTTCCAGCCCATGAACCCACCCATCGTCTTTGACCTGCCCAATCCCAGGAGCTCGTGATCGAACTCGGCTCCACCCCCAATATCAGGGTTCATTTTTAAGTGTATTCGGGTGCTGTTTTGTGTATATAGAAAAAGAGACACTACTTTGAAAGATTTAAGTCTGTTGTCGTGCCATATTCTGTTCTCACATCCTGACTTTGCTACTGCCTCATTTTTCGAGTGATTCTCACGCTTTCGTTGCACTTGAAATGACAATCGTGACAATCCCTCTTGTCTGATAATGGTGGACAGCCATCATATAGACTGCGTGAGACACAAACTTCTGGAAACCCATAGGAACATCTGAACTTTGAACTACTTTACATGGCAGAAGGTTTAAAAGGCCTGTGTGCTGACTGGATCTAATCCGATCTGATCTGATCTGATCTGATGGACACGCGCGTCCATTTCCAGCCTCCGCTCCAGTTCTTCAGTGCTGTACAGACAGGACCTCTCGTCAGGGTTTGGACACCGAATCAGACACTGGAAAACAGAATGTACAGTTGCTGTTGTACAAATAAATTCTCCATTTTTATGCTTCCGTCATTTGTTTTGTTGTAAAACGTGTAATGTGAGTGAGTTTGTAGCACAACCATCAAATGTCTTTCAAAGTGCTTATTAGATGTTATAAGCTAATTTAATTAACATTTATTTTAAGTACTTCTCATCTGAAAATGCTCAAAGTGCACTTTTTGCCTAACGAGTATGTGTTTCTCTATGTGTTCGCACTTGCCTTTTTCTTAGCACCTCCTAGCGATTGTTTCCTTTTGTGTGTTTGACAGGTCCGATTATGGTCATTGTTATATTTATACTTAAATAAAGTGGGCTTTGGTTTCTCCTTTTTTTTTACATGGACAAATAATTGTATGGATCACATAAGCATGAGCAACAAGTCAAAAAAGCTCTTCAAACAGCCAGGAAAGGAAACTGTAGGACTCTAGATCGAATCAAGGAAATGAAGAACAGCATTTGGTTGATTATGTAAAGGCTTGGAATCGGTGTGTCATAATGTTTGTGTTTTCCACAGCAGTGGTGAGTTCTTGAATCTGATTGGTTGTTTCTATAGTAACAACGTACAGTACAAAGGTTCTTACAGTATATGATGGACGCTCTACATAAATGGATGTATAATTATTCATATGGTTAAGTTTCCTTTTTTTTACAGGAGATGTTTATTTAGCATTTAAGAAAGGAGTCTCCAGTGTCAATCTGCATCTATTATTAATCTTATTAATGTTGAAAAAGAAAAGGAAAAAAAGAGAGAGGCTGGTGAGGGAACAACTGTTTATAGCTGCTATAACATAAGTGCTAAGAGAAAAAAACATTTTTTGGCCAAATTTAACTTAACTTTAAAAAAACGAACAGCACATCATGTTTTTTTAATTAGTAAAAGATTGTCAAAGATTGCTGTGGTGCATATAAGAGAAATAAAACACTTTAGGATGCCACAACTGATTTTCCTACAATATACTGTAACATCACACCTTGTTGGAATTTATTCCTTTTTTTTTTTTTGAATGTGCATTTTGTTTCCATGCTGTCCGTTTCGATTTGTTCAGTTTTTGTTTGTTTTTTCATATTGTTCTGATCTTTCGAAGACAATCTGTTGTGGTGTGCATTATTTGTGCTGACGATCTTTTTCCTGTTTTTCTTGTTAGCACTCAAAAGTCTTGATACGGAGAAAGCATTGTAAAACCTCTTATTTTGTTCTGTGCAAAACCATTTACGCAAAAGTAAAATCTTATCCGTGCCAACGGCTCACGTCTCTCCTTTTGGGTGTTTTTTTTTTTTTTTTTTCTTATTGAAACATTTGTCTGCTTTTTTTGTTGCAATCAAAAAAGGATCTGAATTTCATATCAATTATTTGAGAAAACCTAATTTACACAGGCACAAACCATATTCTCTCCTTCGTTCGGTCACCTCACTCTTCCACACTTCTGCACATCCTAATGAAATCCTTCGTTCAAATAATTACTTCAGTAATCCTGCGGGATGGAGTGTAATTTATTCGTAGCTGGCTTTTACTATGCTATTAAAGACTTCTCTTTCCTCTCCTGTCCTTTCCGCTCCTGTCCTTTCTATCTCTTGCTTATTGTTTTCCTTTTCCTTTTTTTTCCCCTACCATTTTTAATGCAACCCATTTTATACACTTTCCATCTCTGTAAAAGGCACCTGTTTCTTTCTTTATAGCCCCTTTTTTGCTGCTGAGATGTCGTGCGCTGTCAGCCTCCACCCCACACACACACACACACACACGCACTCACGCACAAATAAACATCATGCATCTTCGCGTCAAGCATTTCATAGCTTTAGATGGGAACAAAAGGCCGGTTTATGCTGCGTGTGAGTGGTGTTAAATGTCCCAGTATACGCTGCCAGACTTACTTCCATGCTATAGGATGCCAGAATTATTGAGTAATGCTGTGGAACAAACATACAGGCAGCCAGCACTGATAAAGAAAACCAGTAAGCATTAAGACATACAAAAAAAACCTACAAGAGTAAATTTTGTGTATGTCTGAAAATGCCATTCTTGTGACAGACATTTTTTTTTAAGACACATTGGAAAGATAAAGAATGTTATACGTTACTTTCTCTAATTTTTCAGCAATAATAGCATACAGTATAGTGTTTTTTTCAGCAGAAGCTTAAGATTCCAGATACACCATGACCCTGAACATGAATGAACAAAATAATTCTTTTCTAGTTTCTTGAAGTGTTTCTGCAAAACATCACAACAAGCAATATATATATATTTTATTTTATACAAGTGGTTTGTCGTAACGGGTGCCAATAATTCTTTAGTGTTGTCTGCAGAAAACTACACAAATGTTACACACGCATCAGGGTTTTAAGACGTTTTGTTTCATGCAATCACATTTAGATGTTTTTTACACATTTACACTGGATTAACTTGTATTTGCTTTTTTATTTATTTATTTTTTAACAAAATGCTTTTTTGTCAAGTGATTTTTATGTGATTTACATATACATTTATTTTCACATGATTTTTAAACTTGGTTATTTTCTCAGTAAACAGGGGGACGTCCCAGAATTGCATGTGATTTTTATGCAATTCAATTCTTTCCAGAAGATTTTCATGTACATCATTTACTTAAATATGATTTTCACACACGATTTTCAGAAAAAAAAAAGAGACTCATGTATTTTCATGTCAAATTTTATTTTCCAGGTGATTCTTTATGATTTTTACTTTACTTACTATTCATTTATTTTCACATGCAATTTTTACACATGATCATTGATTTTGTTTAATTTTGTGTATTTACTTTCTTTACAATTATTTTTTAACATGTATCATTTACACGTAATCATACATTTTGTCTAATTATGTGTAATATTTGTGAATTTCTTTACAATTTGTTTTATTTTTACGTGTAATTCTTTACACGATTTGTTTATTTTCTTGCCATGCGATTTTTTTTTTTTACACAACATTTCTTTTCAGGAGTTTTTTATATGACTTTTTTAAGCCACATGTTGTCCATATTATTATTATTATCATTATTATTATTGTGCATGTGACTTTTACACAATTCATGTTTACACATGGAATTTTTATTACTTTTGTTTATAAATTTTTTTTCACATGTTTATTTATTATTTCCATAAAAATATCATAGGAGTTTTTGGACATTTTATGAACTTTTACAAAAAAAAAAATTCACTGTTTTTCTTACATAAATTCACATTAAATTCCACAATTAATTTTGATTTTCACATATAATACTTCCACTTAATTTTTGCATATGGTTATTTTTATGATTCTTTTGTGCTCTTGTTTCTTGCAAAAATGTTTTTCATTAATTTAATAGCACTTATAAGATCACAATACTAAACAGTTTGAGCGCACATTCAGTGTTTCTCGTGTATAATCATGTTAATTATATGTGATTTGTTTTTCATGTGAAGAGAGATAGCGTTCTGCCTCGGTCTACAGATGTACTGGTTCTTTTCTTCCTGAAGTATTTCGTCCTCAGCTTCTAATTGACGCTTGCTGTTTATTAGTTGTCATGGCTGTCCTATTATAGCCAGATTAAATACTGGCCCTCATCATGAATAAGGAAAAATAATAAAGTTGTTTGCAGTGAACTCAGCTGTCCACGTCCTTTTTAATCTACAGGCATGTAGAGGCGTACCTATTTATAATAACCTCTGGCAAGTATTATGGCTTTTTTCTAAAAAGAATTGTTCAGCAAGGCACAATCACAATCCATATAGCTTTCTCATTATCATGTAAGATATTATCACCATGACAACGCCTCGGGGCACAGGGAAAGATGACAAGAAAAAAAGTTCATACTGTCTTATATCCTGAACAAAAGACAAAGACATTTTCTGGTGCAAAACGACATATTATTAGTCATGAGATATTAATTGTGGTGGCAGGTTTTGTTTGTCTTTTACAGTCTTTGTTTGGGATTTTGGACATTGCTGGTTAGTACAGATTGTGTCTTGGAGAGATTTTTTTGGTAGGTGGCAGATTTCATGCGGGTTGCCAGGTTTAGCTTCACCCACCCACTTTTAACATGGCTCAGGGCACTACGGAGTTGCTCCATGGGGAGTCATGCTAAACCAGCCCCCGCTCTTTGTTCGCCGATGGCTCTCCTGCGATGCCAAAAAAGACGAAATCTCCCAATTCTGTCATCAGAAGAGTGTCAGAACAGAGCCTCAGGGTGGGAGGTCCCTGCTGAGTTTTTACCCGCTCTCCACTTCCTTTCCTGATTTACTCAGGCACATTGCTTCTTTCAGTCATCTGTGATTCAGAGAGAAAAAAAAGCCCTTTTTATATCGGCCCTCTATGGACGTACGCATGCTGCTTTCGCTTGCAAGGTTTCCAAAATGTGTTTTATCCAAAATTGCCCTATGCCTCAAAGTGAACTGGGATTACGCTTAACTTCTTTTTTAAATCTGTTCTTTTTTGTCATATTTAAAACATTATCTTGCAACGTTTTCCCTGTTATGCTCTACAGTGGTGCTTTAGAAAAAAAAATAGCACAGATGTTTCTTTTATGTCACATGTTCAGCTCAGTTTTAACAACTGTTTACTGAAAATAATGTTGAAACACAGAGTCAATTTGCAGTTTGCAAGAACCAAGTCTGCATTTAATTATTACTTAATTAATTAATCTTTTTTTTTTTTTTTATCTAAACGGGACCTATTATGTAAAATTCCCTTTTTAGTCATGTTTAGATATTGAGCTGATCTTCAATGTACAACATAACATTTAAATAAGCCAGTACGATTTTCCCCTCTTGTGACTTCATATAAGAAGATCCCCTCCCCCACACTTTTTGTTCAGATTTCCTGTTCTCTGGAGGGGCGTGGCTCAATTACACAGACACTGAAACATTTGGATGAGGAGTGAAATAAGGGAGTCTGTGGTATGAAGCAAATGCATTATCTGAGGTGAATTTCAACTGCAGTATAAACACACACTTTGTAGGTGTGCTGAGACCCGTGTTAGCTTGTTAAAGAAATAGTAAAATGTGGGACCTCTAAGGTAAGTTTAGGAATTATATATTTTTTTGCTTGGTATTACATTTAAAATACATATACAGTATATAATAAAATCCTTACAGCATTTATAAAAAAGAGCAAGTCTGTCTGCCCCAGTCCACCATAAGCGCACTTCATCGTGAAATGTAATCATTTATACACTTCAAATCTGATTATTTTTGCACTAATGTGTGAATTAATTTAACACTTATGTACATTTTAGGTTCACTTCATTCAACCCTGTTACGTACTTAACCTTGAACACATTCACCCTTCTGAAATAGTTTATATATTCCACAAATCACAATTTAACAGCATAATTTAAAGAAAATGAAATTCCTTTTTCCTTTCTTTCCTATTTTGTAATACTCTTGTGATATCTGCAGACAGGGTCACTTTGAAAGTTACAACACTTTTAGACAAACTATAACTTAAAAGTAAATTATCAATTTGTAAAAAATAGTTTAAAGTAAATTGGTAATATTGTCCCCGTGACATTAATTTAACCCAATTTTCTGTATTTGCTAATTCTATGGTTAAATTGAAATCTTGTTTCTTTCAACCCTGTACATTATCAGAACAGACGATTTATGAACTTTGTTTCATCCTTTTTTTTTTTTTTTAGAATGAGTGCTGATTTAAAAAATATATATATTAATGCTTTAAAAACTAAATGAGACATTTATCATGGGATCATCCATTAATCAGACAATATGTCATGCAGGAGAATATTATCAAGATATTCTAAGAGCCTAGGGCACCCACTTCTGTTTAAAACGCAGAATAACGATTTGATGATTTAACCTATAATATAGCACATAAAAGAATATTTGTAAATGGCAAAAAGGAATAAACCAATGGAGTATTTAAAATTACAGTATACTAATCATTATATACACAAACTAATCAACAATACAATAAATTACAGACTATTTTTATTATCATATTTTTGATCAGTTTTGCCAGTTAGTTGTAGGCCTAGCAGGAAGTGTGTTTACTCGTTACTTTAGTGTAAGATTTGGAGCTAGCATGAAGATAAAGTGACAACTACGATTAGCCAAGACTGCACAAGAGTTCTGAACATATAAAGTAATCCTATGTGCTGTAGCACCTCCAAAGCTCCCCAAGCTGATCTGTTCATCTTCTTTGGGGTCTGTTTTCCTGTAACCATGGCTGAACCCTTTCCAGCAGGAGCTGATGGAGCATCTGAGCCTCCTCTTGAGTGCTTCACAGTTGGGCGGTGGGGCTTATTGAGGACAGTCGTAATGCCAAAACTCACACTGAGAGTGAAGCAACAGAATGAAGAAATCCCTACCATCGGGCCTACGTTATGGCCTACAATATAACTCTAACCAACTATAACCATTTTTACAACCATTTGTGATATGAAGCTCCAGGCCAGATTAGAGAGGTATCACACTCACACCCGGAGGAAATCAGTTTTTTCTCACCAATAAATGCAAGTCGAGTGATAGGGGATGGCACCTGAGTTGGAGTCTGATTACTTAATCTACATAGGCTTCATGTGTCTTTGGTTTCTTTAGACTTTGTTTTCTTTGGTCTGAATTGCTTAATATTACTCTTTGACGTTTTGGAAAAAGATCCTGACTTTCTGTACTGTACAGTAAATGATGCGAGAGAATCATCATTTGGATCCAATTTTACAGTTTAATCTCACTTCATCGTAGTAAGTATTTTTTAGTAGTATAATGTGGGTGCTTTTTAACACTATCATGACACTGTTGAATTCTCAAATCTGACTGGGCAGATGTTGATTAATTTCCAATTACAGCAGTTCTGAATTATGAAGACAACTCAGATTAAAGATATTATAATAATAACAATTTATCAAATTCCACACCCTCTTACCAATATACCAATTGTAGTATGCTGAACTACGCAACTCATTCTACCTACTTGCATATTTCCAACATTCATTTCAGTGGAGATCTCCGCTGATTTCATGGTTGTGACGTGGCGAAGTCTTGAATATTTTTTAAAAAACAAACAAAAAAATGCTTTCATCTGGCCAAAACCAAGTCCAAAACAATGGCATAGGAATGTCCAAACACAGTTAAGATATAGTTATCTTGCCTCCTATCCGTGTATGTGGACTTTGCATGTTCTCTCTGTGCGTGCTTAGTGTAAGCTAATTGGCATTTCCAAATTGCTTGTAGTGTATGATTGGGTGTGTACTGTAAGTGTGTGTGCTTGTGCCCTGAGAAGGGGGGGTAGAACCCAGCCCATGGTGTATCCTGCCCAAGCTTCTGAGTCTGATTAGAGCAAAGGACAAAATAAAAAGAATCTTAAAAGGAGATTAATATGTGTTAATAAATTATAGTTAAATTATAGGGTAGGCTAAAATATAACGACCATAACAGGCTGTAATGTTTAATGATTATAAGGGTAACTGGTCTAATAGTTCTCAAAGCCTGGATTGTTTTTTTCCCTAACAGTACTGCAAATCATAACCAATTATTATTAAGGTTAGTAGCTGAATTTGATGATTATTTTAATTAACTAAACTTAAACAAAAATTGAAGAAAACTCAGTTACACAAAAACAAGTATAAAGGAATCACTTGGACCTGCTGAAAATATGTAAAAAAAAAAAAAAAAAAAGTTTGCTCTGTCAAAGGAAAAAAAATCAGAGATTAAAACCCCTAAATCTACAATAAATAGCCCAAATATTATTTTACATATTTAAATAATAATGATATTTGCATTGTTGGATTATGTAGATTATATGGATTATTATTGGATTATTTCTGGTAAAACGTCCATGACATCTGAATGGGTCCATGACTGCATATGTTGGCCAGGCAACACTCACAACTAAACACTGTTAACATAATGCAAACATAATGCAAATTGATGTATTTATTATCCATCACACAGGAGGACAGGGAACAACACTCTTGCGTCCTCAGTGCTAAAAACATTTGGTCATGACAGATGTATTTTTTGCACGCTTTGCGGTTGCATCCAAAATAAAACATATTTAGACTGTAGGTCTGGCGTTTGAACACCGGGATCATGGAGTGTTCATGTCCGAAACATTCCGGAGTTTGTGTTTTAGGGAATAGAACACAGCATTTGGTTTTTCTCTACCACTGGCTCTTGCATTGCTGCAGTTGCGGGGGCTGTGCATTGAAAGTAATCTGGATGACTGGCTGCTTTGTGCCGAAACCAGAGATGATGCTCTCAGAGAGACATCTGTTATTTTAGAGCATTTTTACTACTTTGGGTTTTTGTTGCATTTTCCAACTGAGAAAAGTGCTCTCTGGTTCCCAAGTAGACTTTTTTCCCCCCTTTGGCCTTTATTTAGAGTCACAGGCCACGAGGGCGCACCTCTGAGCCAGAGCATCTCACAGTATCGGAGATGATTATGCGTTTAATTCTAATCCAAAGGGTTCTGGCCCATATGGCTGCAGCTTCTGACTCCTCTATCGCATTCATGAGGCTTTCACAGGGTCAAGGGCAAAATACAAACTGTGGGTGTCATTTATCATGCTGGATGCGAAGAAATATATTCGTAAATCATTCATCAGAAGAAATGTGGTATACACTTAGTTCGAAGAAAATAAAGTTTGTATCGTATGTGAGCTCCTAGAAAGTTAGATAAAAGGAGGCTTTTGAATTATGTATTTGCTGAGCACTTACTGTAATTCTATTACGATTGATTATGCTACAGTTTATAAATCCCTTTTTATTTCATTTAACACAAGCAATAAATGAAATATCCTGTGAAACTCATAAAAATTATACTATAAACTAGATATTAACAGTATATATATATTAACAATAATAACAGTGTCATTAAACTTTTAAAGATTTACCAAGAATTTTTAGCTAGACTCAGCCTATGAAAATATCTACACACATTGCTACTTGACTGTCAAAGTCAACTCTGTGGATCTCTGTAGTTCTTTCAGATTTTAGCAGTGGTGGCTCAGGTGGGTGAGGCTCTGGGGTGCTAATTGGAGGGTTTGGGGTTTGAACCCGCCTTTGGAATGGCTTTGGAAAGGCCTTCAACCCTATGACCACACACCTCCATTGAGACACAGGCCATACTCAAATCCAGTTCCAAGCCTGGAGAAATGGGAGGGTTGTGTCAGAAAGGGCATCCAGTGTAAAACTAACTTGTGTTGGAATAATCTGATGTGGCAGACCCAAGAAAAGGAAAAAAAAAAACAAGGTAAAAAAAAAAAAAATTATAAAACATGTTAGTTCTTGCAGGAATTTTTGCAGTCAATCCATTGACTTTATTCTTCACAGTGATGTGATGATCCTGCTTCAGGTTCTTGCTTGTGGCTGACTAAAAGGGAATGATGGGTTACTAATGTAAGCTTTCCCCTGAAGGAATGTCTCTCGGCCTTATTATTAGCTTAGTAACCACATTTGCTACTACAAAACCAGCTGCATATTGCAGCATTTATTTATGCAGATGGGAACACCAGTTCCCATGTGACGGCTCTGCATAGTAATGGAAATGTTCAGCTGCTCAGAAACTAATGCTTTTGGTCCAGGACAGAAATTAATGGTGTTGTAGTGACATTCAAAATAAAATAAAGAAATAAAATAAAAATCGGGGAGATATAAGACGGTGCATAAAATGAAAATAATATGCCACGAAGGGAAAACTGGTAAAAAAAATAAAAAAGTCCTTGAAGTCCTTGAATGAAAAAGTGAAGCACAATCACAAATAAATCAAAAAGCACAAATATGAAAACTGCAAACCAAATGCAAAACTGATGTTACAATACAGACAGCCTGTAAATTAGCTCGTGTTCACAGCTGTCTGGTAAAGAGTGCTAACCTCGAAAAAACATGTCATCCTAAAAGACTGTATACAAGGACTGAATGTAAGTTTTCTAATTGCCACTTCTGAAATCCACATATTAGTATTTTTAGAATATTAATAAATTCTCCGGTTTATACTTTATGAAATAAAGACACCAAACTGTCAGAAACTGTGGTGTTCCATGTTGCTGGGTTGGTACCATCACTGTACATCTTTATTACCCTTAGTATGGGACTATATACTTTAAAAATGACTTAATTGGACCTTAAGGACCACTTTTAAAGCTTTTCTCCAAAATCTAATTAAAGGCAACCCGCACAACACACATTCCCAGATGGAAAATACACACTACCTCAATGTACATTTCTCTATTTTTAAGAAAACTATGTTGCTTCTAATTTGCTATCTTTGTTTCATCCTGGCAGATGTTTAGCATTTGGTGTAAATGAAATCTTTGATTGCATCTTTCCCACTTCTCATTAACATAACATGCTGGATTTACTGTACTTCAAGAGAGACTGCTGAGAATATGATTGTTTAAAACTGATATAATATAAGGGTTAACAGAAACTAAGTTGTTTCATGAATGTTCTGTAATATTAAATATAACCTTAAATGGATCAAATAAAATGATGATGTTCCTTTGTTAAAAAGAAATAAGATGCTATAAGACTGTAATCTATAGTAACACATTGCACATTTCAATTCTTCTGTAGTCTATACACTAATATTCATTCTCATCCAGTGATATTTGTTAATTCTCCTTATAGATTTATATAGATAGATATTCTTATATATTTTTATACTCTCTTTATCTTAGTAAATTCTGTTGTAGTATGGTATGGTTTTTTTTCTCTCTACATGATTGACGATCTGTAATTGCTACTATATATGTTTATTGTCTATTATGTCTTACTATTGTTACTTTATTGTTCATTTCCTTCAATAATCTATCCATCCATCCATCCATCCATCCATCCCTGATATATTTCCTATCACAACATGCTATTTTATTCTTTACTTCTATATGAATAATTAAATTCTGTTCTTTTCCAAGTCAGACATGTTAAAGCAGGAACAGTTAACAGCCCTAACTTTTACCATAACTCTGCACTTTCATCTCTTATCATTATCGCATTTAACGCATAAGCACACTCGCACACAGACAAAAGCGCTCACATTCTCAGAATTTTTTGTCTTCTGCTGTTTTGATTCGGGTTTAATTGGTTAAATACTCAGGAGGACACGGTGTCATTTTCTCAGTAGCTACACGCAGCACCTGCAGCACATCAGCTCCAGCTCCTGAGGCTCTGTGTGCTGGCTGAACGACCGACAATAAACAACAGAATGGAAATTTCCTACATTTCATCCTCTCTGATTGCTTTTATATTGCACTGATTATAACGATACAATAATGATTTATGATGACGGCGATACTTCAGTCAAAGTGATGAGATCTTGCACATATTAGTTATAATGATTTATAATGCGGTGCTGATGAGGTTTTCAGTCTGATTGGTCAGAAACTCTATAACAGCCCAAAATAAATAAATAAATCAGATCAGAACGGCTAACTAGGCTAAGAAAACTAAAAGTTACTGGAATTGGGTTGAGAATGGTCTGTTACATTATTTAAACCTGGAGGGACAGTGCTGAACCATCAGCTTTGCAGAAGAATGGTAGTTGGAATAAGACAAGAAGAATCATTAATGGAGATCACTTAAACGCTTGGTGAAGTTGCATCGTAAAAAATGGACAGTAGAAATAGAGCTATGTTTAATAGAGAAAATAAAAATATTTCCACATGCACAATGTGATGAGAGCTCACAGGATTGGGACTAAACAGCTGTGTGTCCGCAAGACAGTGATGGAAAAAAGGTGATGTTGTTTAATGAGTCCCGACTGCACCTATTCCAGACCGATGGGCATGTCAGGGTAAGAAGGGAAGCACATGAAGCACATGAATGCATAGTGTCCACCGTACAAGTGTCTCTGGAGACACTGTTATGATTTGGGGTTGCTCTGGTCTAGGCTCAGCAATGTTACGGGGCAAAAAAATTAAGTCAGCCGAAGACCTGAATGTACTGAACATGAGGAATCGTTTTCACGCAAGAATCGCCACCACAGGCGGTCGTAAGAAATCTTTTTTGTCCTGACAGTGAATTGATGCACTTTTCTATTTCATCATAATCTTTGTAGTAACAACCTGTGCAGGAACTTGCCGTACGGTGGGCACTCAACATAAATCGATTACAAAATTAAAAAATTTAAAATCACGAAGGAGATTATTTTTAGCATTTGTCAAAGGACTGCCTGGTGTTATAACAGTTAGAAGTAAAGTTTCAAGCATTAATAATCAAAATCATATTATCCACAGGTTGTCGTGCAACTAACCAGCTCACCTCATTTCACCTGTTTAGTCTGTTTTAATGCAGTGAACACTTTAAACTGGCACAGTGTGTCAACAGGGAAACAAATTGCTGAATAAAACAGCTGCCGTCTCACCAACTGTAATATTTAGGACATGATGCAATATCACTAAGTAAATATAGTACTGCCTGGTAAATAAACTCTACAACATTCTCTGTTTTTTTTATGATCAACCAAACAAAATTGGGGATCAAAATTACGACATCCAAACATCCAAATTTACAAGGAAAATCTCAGAAGTTGTCTCCATCGCAGTCCCTTTACGTAACTCAGAACCGAGAACCGTCTGTCCATGTTTTAAAGCACACTCAGATGGGAAATCAGTTATTAAAACCGTCTAGCTTTGAGACAGGCTCGTATCTCCAAATGTGTGCCTCTGAGAAAAGCTGTAACTGTGTGTGTGTGTGTGTGTGTGTGTGTGTGGGCCTCATCCCATTCATCTCTCAGATGTTGTCTTTATAGTCTGTGTTTGTGGCTTACAGCAGTGAGCAGTTGGGATTTGTGTGTGTGTGTGTGTGTGTGTTGTGTGTCTGAGCCCCGGACCGGTTTATTTTCTCTCAGACTGAGAGCCTGTTCTTGTTCATACACCAGACTCTCTGGACAAACAGGCACCACTAGCACAGATGAACATGAATATGAATATAAATATGTGTATGTGGGGGAAATGTGCACCTTTTGAGTGTCCTGATGCAATGTTATCTCTCTCTGTCTCTGTCTCTCGCTCTCTCTGTCTTTATGGGATATAACTGAATATGAATACATTACTTGAAAAGAACCACATGAAAAGAGGCACGGGATCAGTTTTGTGTTTGTTTTTTTATATTAGAAAGCTTTTGCAGAAAAGTTCACAGGGCATCTGGTTTAGACTAGAGAACCAGGGTCTTGTGGGACGCAACAAAAAATATTGCATGTGTAGGAGGTTTTGACTTTCATGCACTCGGGAGTGAGCGGTCAGATACAACGTTTGCGTGACAAAAAAAAACACATGAACGTAGAAAAAAGACGCAGGTGGATGTAAAGCTGCGATCTATTCTACTCTGACTTGGGACCTCTGAAATGGAAAGGGCTAAAGGAACGGTCTTTAAGCCTGGTGGATTTACATCCTCCTAGCATGACACATGTCACAACATAGCGATGATTCACAAGCAACAGTTAAGTTATTGCCTTTGCATCATTTTTAGCTTAGATTTGTTACATAATTTTAGCTCAATTTTACTTTTAAAATCAATGTAACAGATAATTTTACAAGCAAAGATGAACAGAATAGTTTGCAGAAAAAAAGTTTAATATCTTAAATACAGACACTAGACATACAAATATGATGCCTTTATGTTTTTTTCCTGGCCGAAGCACTGGAACGTGTTTAAAATGATCGACTTGGAGCTTCCTGAGCTCTCAATGCAATCAATTGCAAATGCAAGTCAGAAGACAAACCCATAAACATGAACCAGGCAGAGGTCAATCAGATTTCTAGAATAATACAGTACAAACAGGAACATAATCCAGGCAATGAAGCACAAGGTTAAGAAAAAGACAAAAAAAAAACGCTTTGAGTTTTTTTTTCCATGCAGTCATGAAAAAGGCAAAACCTTGCAGAATTTTTTTTTATTTTTTTTTTTATGGACAGCTACGAATACAAACAGTAACTGCGGAACAGTTTTTAATATTTTCTAGTAAGAAGAAAACAACTTTCTAGTTCAGCCCACATCTACTTTAGGTTCATGTCTGAATACAGATACAGCAAGGAGGGATGTTCAAGTCAAACTGGGACTTTTCATTTTGCAGAATAACAGAACACAATTATGAGACTAAAAACTCACTTTGCCATATAATTCCCTGCTACACCTTTAAACCCATTGCAGTTCATGTCTGGAATGCTGACCTCCCAGGAACTCCTTTAAACATGTTGAAATGGCTTGGTGGTAATAACTCCCAGCCGAGTTACTGTAGGTAGTGTGCAAGGTGCAAGTGTGTGTAGGTGGTGTTCCTAAATGATTGTGTGTACAGGTCCCACAGACAGATTCATCTCTTCTGTAAGTTGGCAACAAGTTAGTTAAGACTTTATTTGTCACATATACAGTATTGCACAGTGAAATTCTTTCTACACATATCCCAGCGTAACTGGAGTCAGAGTGCAGGGTCAGCCATGATACAGCGCACCTGGAGCAGATAGGGTTAAGGACTTTGCTCAACCTGGTGGAGCTGGGGCTCGAACCGCAGACGATCTGATCAGTAACTCAGAGCCTTAGCCCTCTGATCCACCACTGCACCGTCCGGGATGTTCAAGCGTCGATTTTCAAGAGTCTGATGTTATGCGTCAATTTTCAAGGATCAGGCGTTTCACTTGCTGAATGTTCACAGAAACGACTGCAGTGGGCTCCGTGCAACCTCTGCCAGGATCGTCATTCATGGACATACTGCCTTCTTTAAAACCTTTGGAATATACAAATGTCTAAGCGGCTAAGAGTCTCATCACCATACTGTGTCTTCTGTAAATACTGTATCAATCCGTTTTATGCCTTCATTCAGTCCTGCTTTGACTTGTACTTAGCCCTCGTACTGACGTTGCCTTACACACATAATGCATACAGCATGTAGAATTAGTTGCCAGTATTATATACAGTATGACTTTTTCAGATTTCACAGAATTCTCAAATCGAATGGCAATTAAATAATAAAAAAGAGAATTAAAGTATGTGCACAACAATATTTTTGGAAATAAAAACACACCCAGATATTCATGTGAAGCTCATAGAAGGCTTTATCCCGGCTAATGTTCCTGTGAATACATTAAACTAAAATACACACTTTTGAGGAAACTCATATTTATGTTCACTAACAGAGAAAATAAATTATGATGCATTTCTTAATAGGGTCCCCATTTGCATGTTGCCTTTTGAATACATAAAAACTCATAATTTAATAATACAAATCTGACCCTTTTTTTTTTTTTTGCATTCAATTACCATACACAATTTCTTCCTGCTTTGCTGCTTTGGGGGGAAAAAATAAGCTGCTGTGGAAATACAGCTAACTCTTTTTTTTTCTTTCTTTTTGGCTGGCTTAATTTTAATGGAGTTTTTAGACGATACAAATTAAAATGATGTCCTGCTGCTAGCAGGCTGCCTCCAAACAACATAATTAGCTGGAACATCTAGAAATCAAAATTATTCAGTGTGTTTCTGTTCTTCTGGTGGGGACTAATGAGATACAGGGAAGATGTAAACTATATTTGTGCAGCGAATAATTTCTCAGATGATTCATAAAGCATGCAAAGTGTTTTTCCTAGTACAGTTTGTGTATGTATATATGCATAATGTGTGTGTGTGCATGTGTGCATGAGCGTGTAAGTGCATTCCCTCAGGTATTGTACATGCTGTATTTTAAAAGCAGGACTGAGCAATGTGACTGTTGAACCTTAGTGTACATCTGCTTTACATTTAAGATAATGTTGTTGTCCTTCAGGAGATGGAAGGATGTTGAATAACATCACAGCAATGTTGAATTCCTTATTCTGATTGAACAAATAACTATTCATTAATTTTCCACAGTAATCGTTTCTATGGTGACCGCTAATTCACAGGGATTTACAGTGGATACTCGGCATCATCTAAGGCTAAAAAAATTTATTTAAAACCGTGGACAATACAACATAAAACATAACACCTGTATGGTGTAGGAGATTTAGTTTACGGTATTATGTTTTCTTTAGTGTTGAAGGTTAAATGTACAAAAAAGTAAAAAAAATTGTATTGGTATAAACGGAATAAAACACTTATAGACTTTGTGTCGCTCTACTCAAACATGCAATGTGTTCATCTTTAAGCACACGTGGAGTTCTCTTCTGTTACTGAGAGAAGGTCAGTACGAGTGTCAGCGCCTCTCTGAGATGCCTCAGGACGGATTCACCTCTACTTTGATCAAAATGCAGAAATCCTGTCAATCAACAGTACAGAGCAGCCTTTACCCAATGGTACTTATTAAGAGTCAGAGCAATGACATCATTCTGACTTTGGGGTGATGATTTGTGCATAGACCAGCACTTCCGAGGAAAATGGTTTTTCTCAAAAATTGTGTGCAAGATACACTATATGGCAAAAAAATTCATCCCAAAGGTGTTCTATTGGGTTTAGCAAGGTCCATAAAGGACTCATGTGCTTTGTGCACTGGTGCGCAGTCATGCTGGAACAGAAAGGGTCCGTCCCCGAACTGTTCCCACGAAGTCGTCCAATTGTCATTACTGTCGTCCAAATTGTCCAAACTGTCTTGGTATGCTGAAGCATTAAGAGTTCCTTTCACTGGAAGTCGGGGGCCGAGTCCAACTCCTGAAAAACAACCCCACCCAAGTTCCAACATGACTGTACACCAGTGCACCTAGCAAGGTCCATAAAGACATGGATGAGCGAGTTGATGTGGAAGTTTGGTGTGGAAGAGTCCTGACCTCAACCCGATAGAAGACTTTTTGGACGAATTAGAGCGGAGACTGAGAGCCTTCTCGTCCAACATCAGTGTCTGACTTCACAAATGTGCTTCTGGAAGAATGGTCACAAATCCCCATAAACACGCTCCTAAACCTTGTGGAAAGCCTTCTTTTGAAGAGTTGAAGCTGTTATAGCTACATAGGGGGCGGGGCCAACATCATACGACACCCTATGGATTAAGAATTGGATGTGACTCAAGTTCATATGCATGTGAAGGCAGGCGAGCGAACACTTTTGGCAATATAGTGCATCGATCAATGTAGATCCAGTACTTATCAGGTATAGAATAATTAATTCCATTAGTAATTTCAACCACTTTTGAGTGCAACTTGCAATGTTTGTGTGTAACATAGAAATTAAGGAACCTCAGTACAGACTAAGCACACATCCAGCAGTATCCAAGTGAAATATGAAAGAAAATTGTCATGCCATGACACTAAAATGCTAAGAAATATCAAACTTGAGTGGCTATTTGGCATTACCATGATCCAGCCCATGTGTTCTTATCTCTTAATGAAACATTCTCATAGATGCATTTTTTTTCCCAGTGTAACTTTGACAAAGCCTAAAGGAAGACACAAGACAAGAGTGTTTTTTAGTTCTTGTGCATGACTGAGCTTATTGGTTGAATATAGCTTTGTGGGTGTAATCTAGTGGCAAAGTACAACGAGACTGCAAAAACCAATAGAGCCATTCTCAGCCATCTAAATCATGTCAAATCTCTGCTTGGCCAGCAAGCGATTCCACTGACAATGCACATTACACAGGATTTACTGAAGTCCTGGCAAAGTTTGGTGAAGTTTCAGCTTCTGACTTTGTCAGTTGTATTTTATACATTATAACAAATGACTGTTATTGCAACCACAGTACTCAACAAAATTTAAGCACTGTCCAATCTTCATTATTTGTGCATACAGATTGAATTGGGCTGTGTTTTTAATGGAATTTCTTTTTTGGCCCAAAAATCCTTTTTTAACACAAATTCTGTCAGAATTACACATAGTTCCCACTGCAGGCCACAAAAGCCAATCCACAATGGAACCCTTAAAACTCCAGCGGCACAGATCTGTGCCAGCAACACAGCATTGGTTAATGAACGATTTAAAAACAATAACTGCTTATACAGAAGTCCTGCAGTGTGTGTCAATAGAGGAGGCTTCTGACATCTGGCTTTTGACAAACTGTACATTTGAGTTGTGTCAGGTAGAACCAATTCTACTGTATCATTAGTTTTAATATGCAGAGAATGTTCCTGCTATCAGAATATGAAAATGATGCTGCATAAATGTTGAACTCGAAATACTCAAATTCTTTTAAATTTTGGTCACAAAAATGAAAACAACCATGAAATCACCTGGTCATGGGTATCTGTGCTATTTCTTTGCCTGTGCGACCCAGTCATGTTTGTATAGTAAATGAAATTGGATATATAAATATATATATATATACACACAGTGGGTACGGAAAGTATTCAGACCCCTTAAATTTTTCACTCTGTTATATTGCAGCCATTTACTAAAATCATTTAAGATCATTTTGTACACACATGTACACACAGCACCCCATATTGACAGAAAAACACAGAATTGTTGACATTTTTGCAGATTTATTAAAAAGGAAAAA
>JAQMYJ010000004.1:5637641-5649533 GCA_030014305.1 Clarias laeviceps | reverse complement strand
CTGCGGGATTTTGCGGGCGGGAGCGGGACAAAACTTGAATACTGTGGGCGGGAGCGGGAGAAAATAATATATATTTTGGCGGGAGTGGGCGGGAGCGGGACAGAATCTTGCGGGAGCGGGCGGGAGCAGGACTGAAAAATCCGTCCCGCGCAGGTCTCTAGTCCCAGGTTCAAACCTCACTACCACCAATTTGCCCCTGTTAGGCCCTTGAGCAAGACCGTTAACTCTCAACTGCTCAGATGTATGATGAGTTAAAAAATGGACGTTGCTCTGGAAAAGAGCATCTGACAAATGCTTAAATGTCTCCTTCGGCTTGATCATCAGGGACAATCTGATCACTTTGAGTAATGCACATTTCCATAATTTTTGTTCGATTCTGTAAAGTTGCTTTGCGACAATTACCATTGTTAAAAGCGCTATACAAATAAAATTGAATTGAATTGAATTACTGCCTCTGACTTCCTGGTGTCGGGAGCCACCTCTCTACTGCTGCTGATGTGGCTCAAAAACTTGACTTCACACTGAAGGAGACTGTACATCTTAGGGTTGGGGTTTTGTATTAAGGCAAATACTTGACTGGAATAGTAGACTGGATGCCTGAGTGACACCAATTCACTTCAAATGGGGCATCAGGATGGATGTGGCAGGTCTGGAGGACACCAGAGACCAGGATCACTGCTCTCTGAAGAAGAAGAGAGAGAGAAAGAGAGAGAGATGCTCCCTGTTACGTAATGGATAAGGTCAATGTACATTTGACAATGTCCAGTGCAAGGACGACCTCTAAAATAGGGAGCCAGAAGGAAACACATACTGTAAATGAAGGCATCTGGGAAGTAAAGCAACCAGTCACTTCACCAGTCACCAAACCTGAATGAATGTTTGTGAGTACAGTGGGGGTAAGAGCAACCAGTCATCCCAGTTCACTAAAATACCCTATGCCCCATGAGTCCATCAGATCAGCTCCTACAAACTCTTAATTAAAGAAGTACATTTTCAGCCTAGACTTACATACTGATGGGTATGAGTGAGCATTTGATGCAAATTTTTAGCATCTTGCTCAGCACATACTCCATTAGCCTCTTGAAGGTGGTCACTATTAGGACACCAAGCCCAGAAAGCCTCTTGCTTAATCCTCCATGAAGCAGCCCACTGCTGGCTGGCTGTTCCTTCCCTGGGAGAGGTGCCACCCGTTCACTGCTGATTATGCGCCCCTGGAATGTCACACGTCAGCAGATGGCCCTTCTAAGGCTGGAGTTTATGGTTAGTACACTGGATTTCGACGAGTACTTTTCCAAGGTGCTTGACCGCCTCGTCTGCACCCGAGGGCTGAGTGTGGGTCATCCAAGTACTTGATTCAGCAGTCCAGTAGCCATCACCCACTCTCTCCATTAGTCTCTCAAAGGTTGCTGGGGGGCATTACAGAGCCCAAATGACATGACCCTGAAATGCTCTAGAGAGGAGCAGCACTCTCTTCTCTTTCACCTCTGTATCGCTAATAAGCACCACGTACTGTAGGTCCAGGGAATTGAATCACTTGCAATATGAAGCAGTGTGTAGGAATCTTTTCGTTTGTAGATTACAGCACATGTACAGTAAGTACAAACAAAGCTTTCTTGGTTTCTTATCTGGAGATACTTGGGTGGAGAATTGCAGTGACAAAATCATGATACAATATTGATACGTGATGCTTGTGTGAAGAGGAAGTGTCTGTGACGGAGTACTTTATCACTCATTCGTGTGTGTGTGTGTGTGTGTGTGTGTGTGTGTGTGTGCATGTGTGAGCGTGTATTAGCTCATTAGTCATTACCCTAAGCAGCTGTTCAGAGCGATGCATGACTGCCCATCTGTAATAAAACTGCAAACATACTTGCACACGAAAAGGTCTATTAGTGATTCACGTGAAGGGAAAAGGAATAGAGCCTGTACGTGCAGAGTGAGAAAACGAATAAGAGACAAACATAAAGATTTACACGTGCCAACAGTATAAAAGAAAACCAAGGGAGGCGATCTGAAAGAGAGGGGGAAATCAAGAGAAAAGCAGATTGTCTCAGAGGGACTAATTTGCAATCTGATTTAATTCAATAAATTCCTTAATTATATTATGAGGGGGAAAGAAATGACCTACTTAATTTCTGGAATAAATGCAAAAGAAGTACATGAGTATAAAGCGCCGGTGCTTTGTAGCTCAGACTAACTGACACAGATAAACAAAACTGGAATGCATCAAGGATTCAGGCACAGTTGCGTGGTGGTTAGCGCTGTGGCCTCGCACCTCTGGGACCTGGGTTTGATTTCCGCCTCAGGGTCTGTGTGCATAGAGTTCACATGTTCTCCCCGTGCATGGTGGGTTTACTCTGGGTCCTTCGGTTTCCTCCCACAGTCCAAAGACACACAGATTAGGCTAATCGGTTTTATCAAATTGCCTGTAGTGTGTGTGTGTGTGTGTGTGCCCGTCCAGGGTGTACCCACCTCATGCCCTCATTCTCCTGGGATAGGATACAGGTCCCCTATGACCCTGTACAAAGTGTTATAGACGTTAAGTGAGTGAGTGAAATCAGACAACTGAGCCGACTTTAGGACTCTTGTGAGGATGTACAGTAATTTCAGGAAATGGTTTTGCCTTCTGTGCAGTTGCAGCTCCTTCAGAGTGTTTGTACTGTGCAATCTTTTTGTAGTGTGGTCAAGGTCATCGACAAAGATACAACTTTAAGCTTTAAAGGTGCCCAGGAGAGAATCTAAAGAAAAGCCCAGATGTGGCCAGAAGAAATTCATGAAACATTAAGCTTCACTTGTGTGCTAAGCGAACACAGCTACACTGACACACACTGACACTGCACAAGTGCAGAGGAGGTAATAGAACAGGGATGCCTACAGTAAATCATCGTTTCATGAATTCCTTATTGTACACAGTGATGGCCCGGGGGTGGACGGTCAGTGCTGCTACGATCGCAAGGTCATACCCACTGTGGATGAACTGAAATGTAGTCGTATGCATGTTTTCGACTCCCACAAACCTTTACAACTGCAATACACACTCCATTCCAGAATTCTGAGCATAAGCTGTATTTTACTTATAACACATATTGCTCAGTTTTGCTCTTTTCTTTCACAAAAAGATGCCAAAAATTCAGAAGTTGTCAAAATATAACTGAGTTTTAACAAATAAAAAGGAAGCCGGAAATTCACAAGTTTAAAAACTGCTATGCTTCAGCAGGATTCTGTCATTTAGTAGAGCTGGATGATTAAGTTATGCTTTTTGTAAGTTGTTCTCAATAAGAGCATCTGCAAAAAAAAGAAAAAGAAAAAAAAAACGTTGTTCTAAATAGAAACATCATGCTGGTCTGAATAATTCATAGTATTGCCATGGAGCGAGTTAAACCGAGTTAACTCTTCCTATTTGTCAGCTGCAGTGTGTTTAAGTGACCGGTAATTCCCCTTGCGTCACACAAAAATTATCAAATTCAGCTATTTTTTGCATATGAATGACCTGAACAAGTGATGTGACTAAATTGCCACAACACACTGAAAAATGTGGCTTCTAATGTAGTCAAAATTAATTTGGCATTTCCTACAAATGCAATACAACCAAATATAAGATTCCCATCTATTTCTGTTTTCTAAGTTTAAAAGTGCCTTGTTCTAAAATAGACATTTTTTAAAGCATTTATATTCATAAAACTCTTAAACTTCAGGCAACACAGATATGAAACAGCAACACAGCATAAGTCAATGATGGTTAAAAAAAAAAATCCAGTAAAAAAAGATCCAGTGCTTATATGGAAGCATTGCTGGTGTGTGTTAATAGGGAAGCTTTAAACATCAAACTGTTTATATGAATTTTTGATGATATGTCAGATAGGACAAAAATTATCATTATTTTATAAAGGGTAAATTTTACCATTACTGGAGTATGGGAATTATGTTAGAAATATGTAAAATATTAAAAACAAGCATTTTATTATTATTATTATTATTATTATTATTATTATTATTATTATTATTATTAGGGCATTGAAACAACCAAAAACAATATCATTATCATGTGCTATTTCTTTGCCTATGTGACCCATTTTCTATTTTCTTACTTAGTCATGTTTGTATAGTTGGTTAAAATGAAATAAAATTTAGTTTATCATATTGCCTTCAGGTTTTGCTGAAAAACAGCATATGTCACTCTATACTGCACAACCCTGAGCCCTATATATGTTTATTTAAAAAAAAAAAGCAAAATAGATAACGGCTAAAGTGCTCTGTGATTTAAGGGCTATGAAGAATAAATATTCGCCACCAAGTGATGCACAAAAAACAGGGGATTATATAAAGAATAAAGGGAGTTTATAAGTTATATTCATTATACACTCATGACTACTGTATGTTCTGTTATTCTGCGCAATCAAAAGTCTCGGTTTGACTTGAACACCCTTCATACTTTACATTGTGACAATTTACATTCCATGGCTCTTAATACTCCAGTGATTAAATTGGTAAGTACTGTACCACTCACTTACTGTAAATGCTGCAGAGTAACGGTCTCTTCATGTCACATCAGTGATGACTGGATTATGTCTTTATGTCGTTTTTAAGAATAAAATAAAGTGTAAAAAAAATCAATCATCTCTTGACTTAGGTTCCTGTGGCTACAGCATATTTCATGGCCTCAATATATTAATTTGTGGTCACCTCAGCAGCTCTATGTAATTTTTTTAATTCTGTGACAGTCTGTGGATTTGTTACAGAAGCCCTGATTGTTTATGTTACAGAAAATAAATCAATTTTATATATATGATGCTGAATAGTTTTTCAACAGTATACTCCCAGTGCTCTTTTTGTGGCATGGCTATCGCAGTGAAGAGCTTCTCACCTACCTGTGTGTGAGGCAAAGATTAAATTTTAAGCTAATGTCCAGGACAGACACAGGATGCAGGATTGCCAGTCCAAAGACTAATAAAAAAATGAGAGGGTTACATCAGGAAGGGCATCCTGTGCCAGGGTGCAGATCAGGTGGTCCGCTGTGGCAACGCCTTAAGGAGAGCAGCAGAACAACATTTTCAACAACAACAACAACAACCGAGTGCTCATTTCAATCCAGTGAAATACTTTGGAATTCCTACATATACAGTGAAATCCCTACATATTTTCCCCACACATTTCATACTCATGTCCCTAATTTTCTTTTGATTCTGTAAACTTGCTATACGACCATGACCAGTGGTAAAAGCGCTATATTTAAATAAAATTGAATTGCATATAATTGAATTGTGATCTGTGGCCTAAAGGGTGAATGTTCTTATCCTGTGCACCAAACTAAATCAAGCTTAACTGTGTTACAAAATGTAATGGTGAACATTTTGGGTGATGATGTTAATTGTAAAACTATGCGTCTTTTTTACCGTATATCTGTACCTTTTTCTGTCTTAGCTCTGGTGGTTACCAGCTGTGCTCCTTCAGGCAGTTGCTTTTTAATAAACTCCAGTTTTTTTTTTTTACAGATCGGTGGAAAACTACATTTTCTTCTGGAATAACTTGAGGAAAGATCTAAAATTAGATGCATTTATATCCATCGAAGAATTTAAGAATATTATAAAGAATGTAGTGAAAAAGCATGCATCGTTTTCTTTTTCCTTGAGAGACAACTGTGTGGATTTATGAAATTTTCTTAAATTTCTTTGTAAAAAATTACTTAATTTTTGACTGTATTTGATGTTGTATATATTTCGGATTTTAATGCATTGTGAATTTGCATGGCTGTTACCTTGGCCTGCTCCATTATAAAGGAGATTCTTTGATCTCACTGCTAAAATTTTAAAAAGTTCATGCATAAAGCATGTTTTCATTTCAGTCCTTTCAGGCGTGTGTTATGTCATATAGGTTAAGATAGCATACTTTCCTGATTAGCATTAAGTTGTTTAAGGGTTAACTAATTCCACAGCAAGGTAAGATGGGAATTTGTGTTTAGAGATGGGTCACTCCAGGGATATGAAAACTCCTAACCTTAAGACGTGCATGCAGTAAGTATATTAAGCCCTTCACACATGTATGCATGCACACACGTGTATATATACAGACACACACACACACACACCTATTTTACTCATGCATAATCAAAGCAAGGTCTCGTATGGAGTGGCCTACATCCTGAAATGCACTAATCCATTGTGGCTAGTCCCCTAAGAGTCAGTCAAAGTGGGTCTTATAATAGAGCGCATAGCTTTTCATTAACACGTAGCCTCTGTGTGTACGCTGCTAATGGCAGAGTCTGGGCTTTTAACACTGGTGCATTCACAGAGGACTCGGGCAGATGGCTGTTCTGGCACCGACTGACTCCTCTCTGCCATTCAGTAATGCGCCCGCTCTGACAAGACAATGCATTAACTCATATTTTACTGTACTACCTGCAGGCAAAGTGCCTTTACCTCAGAGGCTCACGTCCTTTCCTGCTTTTCACTCACACTCTTTGACAAACCGCCGCAATTTATTTTGCATCAATTCTTTGCGTTTTGAATAATTGATCAGTAAGACCTAAAGCAAGGCTTTAAATATCCTGTGAGAGTGCAAGCCAGATGAGAAGGGGGAGAAAAAAAAAAGTTAAAGAAAATGCCAATGGCAGCTCATCTCTACGAGCATAAAGAGACTTAAATTAACGGCATCAAAATGTCAGAAAAATAGCAGCTGTTCGTGTGAGAACACAGGCTTGCCTGCAAAGTAAACTTTCCCCAACTCCCCCACTCAGTGTCTGGGTGGAGGCAGGGATGAGATTGCGGAGGATATCGTTATGAAGAGACGGACTGAGGCGAGCAGTCAAACTGTCAGATGGAGGCAGCCAGACGGAACAAAGACAAAGACAATTACGAGCGAGTGGCAGAAAAATCATGCGCGTGTACATGTGCTCTCACATTTGGCACGAGGCACCACAGAGTTCTACTGGATGTGAATATATACTCACTGGCCACTTTAATAGGGACACCCCATGCATTTATCCAGTCAGCCAATCACGTGTCAGCAGTGCGTATTACTGTATATAAAATCATAAAGAGCTCATAAGGTAGAGACAGAGTAGTGTTTCACAAACATTTGGTGTGAACAACAAACAAAAAAAAAAAACATGCAAAGAGCAGCATTATGTGGGTGAAAATGCCTTTAAGACAGAATAAATTGACCAGACTGGTTTGAGGTAACATTTGATAACCGTGGTCACAACATGTCAAACCCTAAGGTGAATGAGCAACAAAAGCAAAAGACCACTTCAGCTTTCAGATCTGTCAGCCAAGAGTAGGAATCTGATGCATCACTCGGCACATTCCTAATGAAACTGGAGAGTTGATGATTAGAGAAAGCCCAGGAGATGGTGTTTATGGTGTATACAAGAAGTGTACGTATATTTTGTAAATATACTGTATATAGGATCATGTTCAAATATATATATAAAAACAATACTCTCGGTGAAAAATGCAGCATATGTTGTAGGTGTAGGTGTAACCGAGGTGCAACATGCAACACTCCATCAATGCACTTTCCAAAAAGGCAAATCTGCTGACAGATTCACAAACACACAGTCAGGTTCCACTAGGAAAGAAATCCAGGAATGACTATTTTGCATCTCACACATCCACATCCTCAGTCTGTCTGCAGCACTCCGGAGGGACCGCCGAGATACTCGTGGTGAAATTACAAAGCAATCCGACTGCAGCATGGAAATTAAATGGAGCGAGAGGACAGGAAGGGAAGAGAGAAAAAAAAAACTGACTTCGAAAAAATATGTGCCTTTGTCATATATATGTTTACAACATAGTGAATCTTTGTCCTTTTGCATAGCCATGCTTGTCCAGAGTGCATGGCAGGAGCGGAGAGGGTTTAGGGCTTTACTCAGGAGCGCAGCAATGCTGGTGCTTGAACCTCCAACCTTCTGACCAGTAACCCAGAGTGTTGACCCTTTGAGCTGCAACATGCTACATCTGCTTGGGCTTGATTGTCGTGTCTGTGAGAGATAATGTGCATTTAGTGGGAAACATTTATACACCAATATCCATGAATAAGAATTTCTCAGGCCGTCCAAGGTGTACCCCGTCTCGTGCCCTAACCCTCCTGGGATAGGCTCCAGCCCCTCACCACCCTGTATACAGGATAAAGCGGTACAGACGATGAGTATCCAGGAATCAGACGACTGATTCAATTTGATGACCAAGTCATATTGATTCAAACACCAAATTATTAATGGCCGGGTGTCTTCAGAACGAGGTCTTGAAATCACTTAGCAGTGTCCGAAAACACATTAGGAATATATCATATTATCTTCTTTGCCCCATGCATCATGATTTATGACCTGACAAATGTGTTTAGAAGTGTCAAAAACTGCCTTCTATTGCCCTCTAGTGTCAGAAAAAGGTACTTGCCCACTGTATAGTTGTGATATTTATTGGATTGCTGTGCATCATGCAGATTGTTGCATCATGTTATGAGTGTCTCTCTAGTGTTAATTCACTTAACCTTAGTGCTGCTGAATTCTCCATTCATTTTCTATAACATCATCTCTGACAGTACTTTATATTAATTTACTGATCCTAACATGCTTATTCTTTATACAGTAAGAATATAAACTATAACTTGTGTGGAAGATGCTCAGTGGATTAAACAGAATTTTTTTTCCTGTAAACTTTTTAAGGGAGTCTCCGGTGTCAGCTTCCATTTTTCAGAAAATCTTTATTTTCTCTGTAACATAGAGCTGTTTTGTTCGAGAGGAAAAAGAAAAGAATGTCTGATGAGGGAATTCAAATAGCTGCTATAACGTTAGCTACGGAACATTTATAGCCTTTATTTATTTGCAGTGATATTTCAAGTAAAGCAGTGTTCTTAATATATATTTCTCTTTAGTATGGTGTGCAGCAACACGGTAGCTTAGTGGTTAGCAGGGTCTGGGTTCGATTCCCGCCTCGGGCTTCCTCCGGGTACTCTGGTTTCCTCCCACAGTCCAAAGACCTGCAGATTAGACTAACTGCCATTCCCAAAGTGCCTGTAGTGTGTGAATGTTGAAGTAACTTTATTAATAAACCACTAAACAGGCATGAAAATAATAATGCACGGACCCTCCCCAAATCCAGCAGCTTAAAGATGCAGCACAGAGTCTGTTGGCCTCGGAGTACACACTAGTACACATCGGTTCTGTGAAACTCTTAGCAGAGTGTTACTGTGGATCTGGCAACACACCAGCTGCAAGAGCGAGAGCGGTTAGGTCTCAGTCTCTGCTCTAAAATAAAATATTTAGCTTCATGTTGGTCCAGAAGTACAAGTGAAGGACAGAAATATGTTCCTATTTAAATGTTCATTGTAAGCGAGTATACGCTGGTGTCCAAAAGCCTGAGTGCACTAGTGAAAATGTCTAGTGCTTCTATCTGATTGTGCGTTCCTTCCTAATTTCATGACTTATAACACTTTACAAACCAAAAACATCCTGTGAAAGTGCTCAGGTACACGGACTGGACTGCAAATCAGAGCCAAAAAAAAGTTCTTCACTAAGCCTGGAGAACTATTCCTCAAGACTGCATTAAAAATACAGTATAAGAAATTCTAGCTCTTTGGAAGCAAAATATGAAGAAACAAAGGGCAGCGCAAGACTTTTGCACAGTACTGTATTTCCAAATTAAAACTTTGTTTATTTCCAATTTTAAACAGAAAAAAAATCAATGAGGTCTCAGAGTTTTGGAGCCCAATGTAGTAGCTGAAATTATATATTTACGCTTTCGGATTTATTTATTTAGCATTGCTCAATAGTGTGTGGAAGGTCAGGTTTAAGATTAGGATTTGGGGGTGGCATTAGTGCTTATACTGTACCTTTTGATTATAATTTAATTTGCCTGAAATTGAACGAGATCCAGTCACATGAGATCTTGACATCTTGAAATCTTCTAATACTAACATTTATTCATTATTCACTCATCTGTTATAGACGATCACACTAAATACAAGGCCTCTAGTTAAGTTAAGCCTTTATTTGTCACATATATGATATACAGCACAGTGAAATTCCTTCTTCGCATATCCCAGTGTAACTGGGGTCAGAGCGCAGGGTCGGCCATGATACAGCACCCCTGGATCAGATAAGGTTAAGGGCCTTGCTCAAGGGCCCAACAGCGGCAACCTGGTGGAGCTGGGACTCGAACCGCCGACCTTCCGATCAGTAACTCAGTCCTCTTAGCCCTCTGAGCCACCACTGCCCCTAAACTACATGCCGACGTACTGACCGAGCCAGCCAGGAGTTATTAGGAGCCAGCCAGGAGTTATTAGGAGCCAGCCAGGAGGCTGGTGTCAATATGTCACTTCAGAATATACAGTATTTATGGTTCATTTACAGACTGAAGTCTTGCCGTGTTTGGATTCGAGTGGAAACACAGATCGAAATCAATAGATTTCTTTGTCTTGCTTATTTCATAACACAGTGTTTGCCACAGTAGCAAATGTACAGTGTGCAGGGGTAGCTCGGTGGTTAAGGTGTTGGACTGCTGGTGATCAGGACGTTCAGGGTTCGAGGCGCAATGCCGTCACCCTCACCCTTCACGCTCAAGTGCTTAGACACAAATAAATAACTGCCACAGGAACGACGGGTATTCGGTATCTCCCGGGGTGGGAGTATCTCTCGCTGGATGGCACGTGGATGGATATCATAGTGCTTTAAATGTGTGTCCAAATTGACTTGAATTGTATTTCTGTGCATGTTAGTCAGTTTTTTCCACCAAATATAATTTTCAGACCACTTGTGCTTCACAGGCACTAAATAGATCTGGAGTAATGAGTAATATATGAACTCGTGGACTCACCTTATTAAAATATAACGACATTGTTACCTCACCAGAGCAACTCCAAAAAACTGTGTAATAAAAAGGGTGAGGGGAAAAAAAACAAGTATGTTAAAGATTTTAACAAAGGTGTACGATGTTCAGGAGTCAAACTGACATCAGGAGTGAAATGGTGTGATATGAGCGCTGGCCTTTTGGGAATCCTTTAGGCAACAGGGAGTTTTACATAAAGCTGAAATCATAAACCTGGTGTAATAAACTTGCATTATATTAATGTACTCAGTGTTTAGAGCAAAAATAGCACGTCTATAAAGACACTAGAGTAAAGAGTCATGTATTTTTTTACATAAGCTGTCACACTCTCCACGGGGTGGACAAATCAGATTACTTATCTTGCTGATTAATTTTAGGTGTTTTTTTTTTTTTTTGGGTATCCTTGTTTAACAACCAGAAGTTTTAATTAAACAGAATTAAAGAAAGATCAGTTCTCAGTGCAGAGTTACACAAAAACAGATTTATTTGTGGTGTATATTTAAAAGCAATGTGTTTTAAAGTTTTGAGACGAACCTGGGTGAGCATAGTGTGCACGACTCGTTTATCACGTTCTCAGCTTTCACTATTGTGCATGAATGTAATGTGACGCAATACACTTGCATGTGAATAAAAATAAATAAATAAATAAAAATAATAATAATTAAACAGCATGTTGTTGGGGTGGAAAAAACATTATTTTACTCAATTTCGACCTATGAACTGCTTATTTCAAGATATTTCGACTATCAACTTAACATGTTCTTTTTATAATTTAATTATTTACATTTACCCCATTATAAGACATTATACCAATAATTCATCAATAATATCACTATTTCCAGATCCAGATCTCATTTAAAGACATTATTTTGACTTATCTTGAATTATATATATATATATATATATATATATATATATATACAGTATATATATATATCGTTTATCACGTTTATCACAATATAACAATTTATACATATATATATATATATATATATATATATATATGTATATATGTATATAATTTCTAGAAACTTAAAAAAAAAAGTAATGTTTGACAACGATATAACAAATT
>JAQMYJ010000004.1:5614060-5635587 GCA_030014305.1 Clarias laeviceps | reverse complement strand
ATAAAAATCAGGAACCATCATGGAGTTAGAAAGTGACCCCAAACTTTTGAACGGTAGTGTATGTATATATATATATAATGTATATATAAACTTTTAAAGCAAAATGCATAACATTTTATTTAAATTAAATAAATAATAATCTTATTATTGTTATTTTATCATTTATTGAAGGAGTCTCTAGTCAGTGTGTTATAACAGTCAAGGGGAAAGTTGAAGCTTTCAGGTTTCAGGTTTAAATTTTTCAGGATTCTTAGTAACATAATCTCCTGTTATTTCTTTTTTTTTACTTTAAAGGTCCTGTAATTTACTACATTATTAACAAGTTAACATAAATCTAAGAACTCCCCCAAAGTGTGTGTGTGTGTGTGTGTGTGTGTTAATGCTCCAGCTAAAAAAAAACCTCAGACAATGCATCTTTTTCATATCTCAAACCAACTTAGTTTCACTTCTCTTCCAAATGAACAGCAGAGTTGAGTGTCAAGCTAGGGTTAGGGTCAGGGGGGGTGAGGGGGGGGGTATCTTCTTATACTGTATGATGTCACAATAGGGGGAAAATCTAATTGTCTTTTCTTTTTTCTTGTTACTTCTTTTGTCTATCTCTGGACTGCATTTCTAAAAAGTAGATAAAATGTGAATTTTAAATAATAGATCCCCTTTAAGTGGAATTTTAAAAAGATGACTGTTTATAGCTGTTATATTGTAAGTGATAACAGGAAATATATATAAAGTACCATCATTAAAGTTGATGCTGTTTTTGGCAAATACTCACCAGGAACTCTGCTAAACCACACAAACTCATGACAACTCAGTAGAGACATTCACACCCCTTGTTTATAAAGAAGAGTTAGTATTAGTTGGTGTTTCTGTTTCAACCACACTCACCTTGTTCTCACTTCCCCTGTCTGTCTCTCTCTCTTTCTCTCTCTCTCTCTCTCTCTCTCTCTGTTTTTCCATGCTCACTGTTTATCTAAGACCCTACTGCATGCGAATCACTTGTCACCACCAAGACAAGCAAAGAATCCATGCACTAAAATCTGCAACACAAAAACTGTAAATGATAAAAGAATAAATGCAAATCAGTAAAATGATAAAAAAAAAAAAAAAAAAAACAGGAATACATTTATAAATTAAATTACAAATTAAAAGAACAAAATTAAATTAAATTCAAAATGATGTCTGAAAATTGTATTAGGATATCTTTATTTACATTCAGCGTTATGTTTTGTCACCACATGATGAAGCTGAAGACGAGAAAGAACAGAGCCTCTGGTTCGTGCTCTTTTTTTATATGCCAGTTAGCTTTTCTTACCCTTAGAAGATTAGAGAAAATACTCTAGAAGCTCAGGGCTGTTCATTTTTTCTATCAAGGAATGGTGTGACTGCAGTAGCCGCCATTGTAATGCTGAAAAATGAAGCCGTTGCCAATCAGATGCTTTCCGGATGGTATTACATGGTGGATCAGAATCTGACTCGGCTTTTCAGCATTCATAACTCCTTCATATATATATATATATATATATATATATATATATATTGTTGACAATTTGAACAGAAAATTTCTAATTTGGATTTAATGCTCCATAAGACTTGTTGCCACTGATTTTCTATCCCATTATTGGGTAACCTGGCATATGTCAGGCTTTTCTCCCTGTTTCCCTTCCCTAAGAATGGCTTTTTGACAGGTCCCCATCCACTGAGAATATTTTGAATGAAGCTTTGGTGAAGGCCAGAGGCATCTCTCAATTCTCTTGAACTTGTCTTTTTCTTATTTCTTAATTATGTGACTTTGAGATACTTTCTTTTTTTGTCCTCTACTCATCCAGATTCCTCAAATCTTTCAAGGACACACTGTACACCATGGTGAGATAAGTCATGTTCAAAAGTTAGTACGACCTCTTTAAATTCGATTTGTTTTTGTGTAAAAACATAATAAAATCCTCTGATCATATCAGGTCTTAGTATTAAGCAAATACAACCTCAGCCAAACAACAACACATAACGTTTTTCACCAAAATAAAGGCCAAAAACTAATTAACCATGATCAATTCATCATCAGTAGAAGACCTTCAGACCTTCAAGACAGTTCAAGATGGTTGCTAATCTGTTCAGGAGTAGGCGTTCCAGCACATTCATCCTGAGGTCAGACCGTGCAATGCTCAGAGAAAAACAAAGAAACACAAGAGCTACATCTCAGACCCTACAGGCCTCACTGAGCATGTTAAATGTTAAGGTCCATGGCAGCACAATTAGAAGAAGACTGAAGTACAGTTTGCTTGGAAGGGTTGCCAGGAAAAAGCCACTTCTCTATAAAAAGAACACAGAAGCACGACTGAGGTTCGCAAAACTGCATCTGAAAAAATCACAAGGATCCTGGAACAATGTCCTATGGACAGATGAGAACAAATAGCTGTTTGGTCTTAATGGCCAGTTGCCATGTTTGAGGCAAACCAACAACATTTCAGCAGAAACACCTCATACCCGCTGTCAAGCTTGGCAGTGGATGGGTGATGATTTGGGTTTGTTTTTGCAGACATACTGTAGGACCTGGACACCTTTCAGTCCATAAGTTGGCCATGAACTTCTCTGTTTACCAGAGTATTCTACGTATGTGAGGCCATCTCTCAAAGCTACACCTTTGTTAAGATCTGAAGCACACCATTATATCTACTTAAGAATGGCTGAAAAATAAAAGAATCAAAGTTTTGGAATGGCCATCAAAGTCAACCCAATTAAAATGCTGTGGTGGGACCTTAAGAGAGCTGTGCGCAAATGAATGGCCAAAAACCTTAATCAGCTGAAGCAATGTTGAAAAGAAGAATGGACCAAAATTCCTCCACAACGATGTGAGAGACTAATAAAGTCATACTGGAAAAGATTACTTAAAGTTATTGCTGCTAAAGGTGGAACTACAGGCTATTGAATCATGGGGTACTTAGTACAGACCATATGTACGATTTATTTATTTTTCCCTTAATTTCTGGCAGACTGAAAAACTTTATGTTTTGTTCATCTGAGGTTGCATTTGCCTAATAATAAGACCCGCTGCGATCAGTTGATTTTTATTATGTTTTGACAAAAACATGTTTTGACTTTTGTACATGACGTTTTTGGCTAATACGTCTTTGTTAAATCACCTTTTTGGTGCAAATATACTATTTTATGCCTGTCACACTTTTACCTTTGTCATAGTGAGTAGATTAAACTAAAGTAATGTGAACAAATGTTTTACTGTGACAGGCTGAAAAAGTGCCTAAAGACACAATTTAAAAATTGGTTGTTTATGTAAGAACCTCAGCAGCGACCTCGTCTGTTCCAACCACTCAGCATTCAGCATCACCAGTATACTAATCACTGGCCTGATCATCTGTCATCATTGTACTTGTTTCTCACTGAGGTTGTAAGTATGTAAGGATAAGAGACGATATGACTGAGAAGAGGCTCTGAATATATAGCATTCACAGAAATTTAGCAAAAAAATAAATAAAAACTGCGGTTGAATGTCCCTACAGAAGCTCCTTCAGTGGTGTTTTAGTCTCTGTCTGTGTGTCTGTGTCTCACCCCTGCAGATGGACAAAGCCTCTGAGTTACAGCACTGCTCAATCAGCTGATTGCAGCTCTCCACCATGCTCTCCAACTGAGCCTTATCACAGGAGATCCCCAAGAACCGTGCCAACTGTTCCACCAGTGTACCCAGGTCCTGTGGGGGGAGGGGGTCAGGCGGGTAGAGAAAGAGCAAGAGAAGCAGACGGTGAGAGACATAGAGACAAACAGAGAAAATCTTCTTACTGTATAATCAAATAATTCTCATAAAACTCAGATATACAGTACAGTATGTACATTATTTCATTATCTTTCCCTTCATATATTTCTTTTTAAATATTTCCCAAGAATATACTGTATGTTCTATAAAATGCAACACAAGAAAACTTGCCAAAATTGTGCTAATTAATTCCCTGTCATATCATCAAGTTTTGAATGGAACTAAGATTTTATATGAATGATATCTACATAACACATTCACAACACTTAGTGTAGTGAGAGAACACTCTGTTTTTATCAGACTGGCATTTATAGCATTTGGCGGTGTTACCCAGTGTTACTTACACTTATCTCATTTATACTACTGGAGGTTAACTGAGGGTTAACTGAGGGTTAAATAAGGGTTAAAGGCTTTAATGCTCAAGGGCCCAGCAGGGCTTTGCTAGAGTTGCTGGGGTTGAGGATGTGGCAATTAGGAGGATTTGAGCAAAGTACTGTAGGGAACTGTGCTAAAGGTTAACGCCTACTTGCACTTGCTTGAACCCAGTTTAAGGTCACAGTGGTTACGTACAGTATATGATTTATACTCGCCGACCACTCCATTATGTACACCAGTTCAACTGCTGGTTACTGCAGATATCTAATCAGCAGGAAGTCAATGCGTTTAGGATGACCTGCTAAAGTTCAAACTGAACATCACAATGGGGAAGAAAGGTTATTTAAGTGACGCTGAACATGGTATGGTTGTTGCTGCCAGACGAGCTGGTCTGAGTATTTCTGAAACTGCTGATCTACTGGGACACAGACAACTACAGTATCTCTAGGGTTTACAGAGAATGGTCTGTAAAAGAGAATGTATCCAGTAAGTGGTAGAGTAGTTTTCTAGGAACAAGTGCCTTGTTGGTGCTAGAGGTCAGATGAGAATGGCGAGACTGGTTCTAGACGTCTGCCACAAGTGCATAATGCTATCATATTAATATGGAACAAAATCTCTAGGGAATGTTTCCAGCATCGTGTTGAATCGATGCTGCTAAGAATTAAGGCAGTGTTGAAGGCAGAACTGGGTCCAACCTAGTGTTAACAAGGTCTATCCCTTGTGTACGCCGATCAGCCTTAAAGTTACTTAACGGAAAAAAAATTAAGCCCACTATTGTACTGTATAGGCTGCCGTTGTTTCATAGTATCAGCCCTCACCCCTGGGACATTGGCAGGAGATCTTTATGGTGCTGTGGGATGCGGGTTTGGTCCACCATGGATCAGACTTGTTTGTTCAGTGCATTGCATGGGATTGAGTTCTGGGCAATTTGAAGGACAGATCATCACCCTTGTGCTCCCGTGTGCAGCAGGTTGTGATGCCCTCAGTGTTCTGGTGCCTTTCTATCATGACCAGCATTGGTTTTTCAGCTCTTTGTGCTACATTGGCTTTTCTGATCTGGCCTTTTGTCCCCACGGGCATGACTAAGCCTTGGGTGCCCATGATCCTGTCACCAGTTTTCTGGTGTATATTTGGTGATCAATGTTATTCATTTCACCTGTTCATGTTATGGCTGATCAGTGTATACTCTATGTATATATATCAAGTTTACACACTTACATCATGACGATCTTATTTTCAAGTCTATAACTTAGAAATCAAAAAATAAATGTGTATATCTTGTCCACTGTGTGGTTTCTGAATAGTAGTTGGGTTGAAAAGTTCACTGAAGCCTAGTGACCCTGGTTAATGATATAAGCTCTTCTGTATTTGAAACAAACAAAGGGTGAACAAAGGTACGTCTTTTGTGTTTGTGTGCCGTCGCCACTGGACTTTGCTACCATAACCTGTGCTGATCCTTCCCATTGATAAACTCAAATAGATAATACAGGGTATTATAAACCACACCCATAGACATATACCATCTCACCAGAAATGCTGAGGTACAGAATATTTCAGCTTTTTTTTATTAAGTTTTATTAAGCAGATATCAGATACACTGACTGCGTCATATAAAAATGCCTGCTTTTAGGTTTTGACGTTTGGAAAGGCAAGTACCATCCCAGTAATAAACAACCCTGGCAATGTGTGTGTGTGAGTGTGTCTATACCTTATACATATCTTCATATTTTAGAAAGAGGACATTGGAGTCCATGCGATGTTCCCAGAATTCCTGCACATGCTCAAACCAGGAGCCGTATCCTACTGCAGAGGGAGGGACATAGAGACAGAGAGAGACAGAGAGAGAGAGAGAATGAGCATCTTTCAGTGTCTTCCTAATTCTTTCCTGTACTTGTTTTTAGACTTTTTTGGATTATAGCTCACTCACACTTGTCATTCATAAAGCGCCGACAGAACTCCTGAAAGGTTCCGCGGTAGCTCATGGTCCTTAAAGAGCGATGAAACTGATAGTAGGAGACCACCAGGTCTTTAGGATTCCTGGCCATGTAGATAACCTAAAGTACATCCACACAGATATACACACTTATACACACTTACTGAGATCAGTGCAGGAGACGAGGATCAGTGCGAACTGTACATTTAAAGATGTATTCAGCTTATAGTTTACATGAAAGAATTACAAGAAATGTATTTTAGTGGCTGAATGTTTAAATGATTATTAATATTTGTATTTAGTTAAAACAGTTTGTATAACATGAGAAATCCCCCAAATAAATACTTTTAAATAAATTTGGAGCAGTGGTGGCTCAGTGTGTTAAGGCTCTGAGTTATGGATTGGAAGATCAGCGGTTCGAGCCCCAGCTCATGCCAGGGTGCCGCTGTTGGGCCCTTGAGCAAGGCCCTTCACCCTGTCTGCTCCAGGGGTGCCGTAAAATAGCTGACCCTGCGCTCTGACCCCTGCCTATCAACAAGAAGCTGGGATATGCGAAGAATTAAGCATTTCACTGCATATTATGTATGATTGTGTATGTGACAAATAAAATTTAATTTTTTTTTTTTTTTTACTGAAAATCTTTTTGATATACAATTTTTTCCCAAAGGTGAATTTAATCACATGACAGATGATTGACAAAGAAAAAAATGAAAACAAACAAAAAACAGTAATATATTTTGCAAAGGAGAGAAATAAAGTGGCACCAGACGCTCTTTAATTAAGAGAGGAAAAGCTGCTACTGTGTTTCAGAAGGGGCAAAATATTGACCTGCATGAAACAAAGAAAACAACTAAGGACAACTGAAATTACTGGAAATGCGAGAACTGTCCAACACTTTTTATTAAAACCTGATAAGATAGTGATGATCTGCCAATTCATTGTAGTCGGTTAAAATATCATGCACGGTGATCACTTAAACTCCTGGTGAAGCTGCAAATGGACAGTAGTCATCATAGCTATATTTAATAGTAAAACTAAACATTTCCACATAAACTCACTGTTACAGTATGTGACCTCACAGGATTGAAACTAAACAGCTGTGTGGCCATAAGAAAGTCACTTAATCATCAGGAAAAAAGCTTTAATTTGCTAGAGAGCATGAAGATTGAGTTTGGATTACCCTATTCTGGCATGTCAGGGTAAGAAGGGAAGCACATGAAGCGATGCACCCATCATGCATAGTGTCCACTGTACAAGCCTCTGGAGACAGAGTTATGAACTGGGGTTGCTTCAGTTCCTCAGGTCTAGACTCGGCAACGTTATGTGGCAATAAAATGAAGTCTGACCTGAATGTACTGAATGACCAGAGTATCACATCTATGGAGCTTCTCTTCCGTAGTGACACAAGCATACAGTATGAGCCTGAGGAATCATTTTCACACTTGAATTGGACAAAATACTGTACAGTCCTGGCCTTAATCCGATTGAAGGTTTGATGTGCTGGAGAAGATCTTATGAAGTGCTTGATACATGATGACAAAATTTATACAACTCTGGATGCAAGTACATCTTATGGCGTTGCACATGGTTGTCTAACACACAGCAAATGTGAGCTGTTATTAAAGCAAAAGACAGACTAATGAAGTATTACTGTGTACAGTTTTTTGGCCAGGCAGTGTATGTTTGCATTTTATTCATTCTGTACAGTTTCAAATTAAAATAATAGTTTATACAGTACGTCCTCATTGTGTTTCTTCCGTACATACACAGACCAAGATTTGTCTTATTTTGTGTTTATCTTAAATGTAAACTTTAAGAAGGTGAACCGACGTGTTGTTATACCTTGCCCTCGCCGTTATGCATGGCTGTCGGGAGGAAACGATACGGCAGGTGACTTTTGATCAGACGTGGTGATGTCAGCTCCTGCAACATCAAAGCACAGGCCTTTTAGCTCAGGGGGAAATCTGCAAATCTGGACACACTTTTACTTACAGCTTTTACTGCTGAAAAAAATATATATTCTTGCCCTTTGTTGCATTACTGAACAAAACATGGTGTATCTGTTTAAAACTAATTTACTCTCTAATTATAAAATAGGACAGGGAAGATTAATAGTAACATTTCTATTTATTTATGTATAAATACAGTACACAGAGAACCTGCTATTCCTTCATACTGTATATACATTGCATCATGTGCTGTATGCTGTAAAACATATTTAATTTATTTATTTATAAGTTGACAACTATGATTTAATGACAATCTCTATTGCTATTCACTCTCTCTCATTCTCTATAGCGCTTATCCTGTGCAGGATCCCAGGAGGCCTGGAGCCTATCAAGGCGGGGTACATCCTGGAATGGGTTCCAATCCATCACAGGGTACACAAGCATGCATAAACTTACTTTCACACTACAGGCAATTTGAAAATGCCAATTAGCCTAATCTGCATGTATTTGGACCGTGGGAGGAAACCGGAGTACCCAGAGAAAGACTGGAAGAGAATGTGCAAACTCCACACTGAGGCTTAGGCTTGAAAGTGCTAACCACTACACCACTGTGCCTCCTTGCTATTATTCCTTTGTTTACATTTCTTTTTACAATGATCTATAAGGTTCTGTAAAAGTGCTTGATTTCTTTGTTACTTGATGTTATAAAGTGTTATGAATGCTAATATAGCTTTGTAATTCATAATGGATAAATAGAAGCTGTTACTGTGTACAATGAATTTTTTGTAATATACAATTATAATACTGTTAATAATAATAATAATAATAATAATACCTAATAAAACAATACCTATGTGCATTATAACTGGTCAAAAAGTCACAGCTGTATTTTGAGACATTTTCTTCATTATTATTAATTCACAAATCCTCTTTAGTAATTTAGTAATGTGTGTGTGTGTGTGTGTGTGTGTGTGCTTACCTGTATAATATCTAAACCAGGCTGAGGATACTCCAAAACAGGAAGCTGCTCGTCAATATTCATGAGTCCGATTTCATCTGGGTCCGCCCCCTGGCTCACTAAATATACAACCTCCTGCAGCAGGCTCGTACCTTTATGACAGGAAAAAGGACACCTATTTATTAATGTGTCCAATATACACAATCAGTCATATCATTCAAACCACTGACAGGTGATGCAAATAACATCGAGAGCTTTTCCAATAGTCCTGTAGGATGTTTAAGTTAAGCCTTTATTTGTCACATATCCATTACAGCACAGTGAAATTCCTTCTTCGCATATCCCAGCGTCACTGGGGTCAGAGCGCAGGGTCGGCCATGATACAGCACCCCTGGAACGGATAGGGTTAAGGGCCTTTGCTCAAGGGCCCAACAGTGGCAACCTGGTGGAGCTGGGGATCGAACCGCCAATCTTCCGATCAGTAACTCTGTCCCTTAGCCCTCTGAGCCACCACTGTCCCTGTGTTACTCATATGTAAACTGGTGGAGAGGCTTATGGGTTCCCAAGGCTCGCTGATGTGAATGGACAGCAAAAGCTAATACGTATGTCTGGTCCAATTCTGAAAAAGAGCTACAGAGCTACAGACTGCTGGAAATCTACCGTTGGCTCTGATTGGAAGGTGTCAGGACACCACAGTGCATCACAGCTTGCTGCATATGGAGCTGTGTAGCTGCAGGCTGTGCAGTGCTCATCCTGAGCCTCCGAAAGCTCCTTCACTGGGCATATGAGCATCAAAACTTGACCATGGAGCAATTGAAGAAGGTGGCATGGTGTGATAAACGCGTCTGGTCCTTTTTCTTTTATATCATGTGGATTGGCGAGTGCATGTGTGCCAGAAGAGATGGCACCAGGTTGCCCTATAGGCGAGCCAATGGAGGCAGTGTGATGCTCTGGGTAATGTTCTGCTGGAAATCTTTGGGTCCTGGCATTCATGTAAATACTACACTTTACTTTGATACGTACCACCTACTGTACCTAAAGATTGTTGTGACCAAGTACACACCTTCATGGAAACGGTGTTCCCTGATGACAGGAGCACATTTCAGCAGGATAATGTGTCCTGACACACTGCACACATTGTTCAAGACTGAGGAACATGACTAAGAGCTCGAGGTAGTGACTTCAAAATTTCCTCCAAATTTCCTAGATTCTGTAATGTGCTGAATAATTTTGAACTTTTGCAAACGATCTACTTATTAACCCTGTTATAGAGTTCTGACACATTCAGAGTTGAAGGTTACTGTCTTGAGCACACTGTTCTCATTGCATTTAAAGGAATAAAGGAATAAATGTATACGGATAGAAATCTGTTAGTGGTAAAATGACTAATCATTCCAAAGAAAATGTACATTCACTATTCAATAATAATAATCATGATTATTATGATTAATATATGATATGAATATATGATTACTACAAATGTCTGGGTTCTAGAATCTAATTTACTGAAACCATTCCAGCCCACTGCTGAGCTCCTAAAATGCATCTGATTCAGTGTTCGTTAAACAGCTTCGGTAAAAGTAGTCATTTGTGTCTAATGCCTAATATAGAGGCTCTCTTTTTCCCATGCATGACTTCACATCCAACAACAAGAGGGCCTACTTCTTCCTCAATGCCACTGTGGGCTCTTCTCCTGTATTTCTATGCACAGTCATAATGAACAGGTTTGTAAACCCCTCTTATGTTAATCAACAACATTTAAAGTTCATTTACATTCTTAGATTTGTACATCAGTGCTGTTGATTCAATTTGGTGGATTTTAACGGGGTAAACTCCAGAGAATAAGAATTTCATTACAAAATGCACACACAGCCCACATTCACATCTTGTTTCACGAATTTCGCTGAAGTTCTACATATTTACAGTATGTCCATAAAAGTCAATCAGCTGTAAATGGCCAGACACATTCAGCTGATTTACACTGTAAATTAGATAAAACACAAAGCTCTGAGAGAATGAAAGAAATGACAACTAAACAGTAAATGAGTGGTGTGTGTGTGTGTGTGTGTGTGTGTGTGTGTGTGTGTGTGTGTGTGTGCAAAGTCTTCCAATAACTAACAATAGACATGCACTCGTTCACCTTTTTATGGAATGTCATCAATTTTGAACGACTGGACTGAATGTCACTAAATATTCATTAACTTTGCAGGTATTAGAAATAAATAAGTGATTTAAATCTCACAGCATGACCCAACAATTAACATTTCACTTTGATTTTATCGTTTTCAGCTGTATGATCAGTCAAGGTTCACATTATTTCCTCTCATTACATAGAAATGTACACAAGCATATGATTTCGTATAATGAATACTACATTTCTTGTGCAAATGTTTATTCCTTTCTTCATTCGTGAGAGATATACTGCTTATCTTGTATACAGGGACACGTGGGTCTCTCACCTGCAGGACATTTGGGGACACCAAAACGGCCAAACCTAATTTGCATGTCTTTGGACTGTGGAGGAAACCCATCAAACAAGGGGAGAACATGGACGTACAATGGACCTGACACAGGAATCGAACCCTTGACCCTAGAGATGTCCACAGTGTTAACCACTAGACCACCGTGCTGGCATTGTGTAAATGTTCCTGTTAACAATATACAGTAAGACTGGAATCAGGTGACTTCAGTCCCTCTCTCAGATATTTTTGTTCAGTACAAGCTTGTTTATCTTTATTATCTGGAGTCTATTAGTCTGTCTTTGACTCGGGCACGCCGTCAGATCAGGTTCTAGCTCAGCTGCAGCTGATCCGGCTGTGGTTATACTGAACGTCCCAAGAGAAACCAGGCTGCTCTCCTTCCTGTGTAATTTTCACTTTAAATGTTCAGGCAGCGAAATAAGTGCTGACACTGAATCGCTTAAATATATTTGCCACTTCCTGTTTATATCAAGTTTCCTAATGTGCAGTGCTGATATACAACATATACAGCCTTATATACAGTAGATATGAGACCCCTGGTGTTTAATTAATGCCTACAAGATTCACACAAAACTCACATCCATTTCTCCTGTAATCATCAGGGTTTTTGTTGCTGTTTAAACACAATTATGTAAACAGTGTGGTCATATTTGTAAAGGAGTTCTTATTATGAGAATATAAATGTTACAAATGAACATGACAATATATTAAGCATGTACAAATCAAATGTAAAACTAATTAAATGACATTAATCACACAATGCGACTCAAAATAAATCGCTTGTAATAATCAAACGAGAAAAAAATATCTTGAATATTGATTTGTATGTTACCCTTATAGGTAAATTAAATGTAAAATCAAAATGAATCATTTGAAAATAAAAGGTGTGTAAAAATAAAAGGAATATACATAAATAATGAAGAAAAAAAAACACATATGAACATAAATCAATCACGTTTAAAAAATTTAATGTAAAAAGAAACAAATCATAAAAATCATTAAAAAAAACTATTAATCACATGTAAAGGCCACATTTGAATATTACTGAATTAATAAATGTATAATCTGGCATTCCCAAAAACGCACGTGTGAATGATGACCGTAGGTTCTACCACGATTATAAAATGGCACAATCACTACTTGGACTACGGAGGTTCCTAGATGGATGCATGTAAATGTATAACCATGTTGGAATTAATGAATCAAAAAACAATTGTTGGTACTTGAAAGAAGTCATTAATTAATTATCTTCATCATCTTTTATACTGCTTATCCTGTGTACAGGGTCGCAGGGGGCCTGAAAACTATCCCAGGAGACTTTGGGAATTTTTTGACTGGGGTCCGTTTCCAAGAACATTTAGCCCTGAAACCAGTTGATTTTCGTCTGTGAGCAGGCAATTGTTCTGAGCTTGGACACCAATCCCTGGACCGATTACATGTGTATGCACAAGGGTTCTATCTCAGGACACTTAGGGCATAAGGTGGGGTATACCCCGGACAGAGTGCCAATCCATTGCAGGGTACACACACACTACAGGCAATTTGAGAATGCTAATCAATCTAATCTTGGACTGTGGGAGGAAACCAGAGTACCTGGAGGAAACCCACCAACCACGGGGAGAACATGCAAACTCTATACACACAGACTCAAAGCGGGAATCGAACCCAGACCCTGGAGGTGCAAGGCGACAGTGCTATGCCACCAAGTCGCAAAAAAAATAATTTTTTTATATATAGTGCGCAAACCAGAAAATGATTCACCTACTGTAGGAATGATGTGATTATTCATGAGATGTGCATGTGATTATTTCCCATAAGGGTATTTATAGCTATAGAGCATTAAGGCTTAATGTTGGAAAAGAAAGTGGTACAAGGAAATGCTGGAATTAAATTCCCAGGAGGCTTTGCGCTGAACGGGACCCACCCGAGTTTACTCAGGTTGTCATGTCATCACTGTGCAGACTCTCACTGTTGAAGCTGTTCACGCAGACTCTCCGCCGCAGCCCCGCATCCGGGAGCGCACCAGGCGCGTGACGCACGGCATAAATAGACGTAAACACTGGACCAGCTTTAGTCATTAAACTCACACTTATTCCATAAACTCACCTCGATTCCTCTTATTTAATCCAATAGGACTAGGATAGGTCTTTCTTGATGGAGGAATAAACTTTTTTCCTTTTAATAAAGTTATTGGTTTATTGGAGTCCAACGTTTACGAACACAATCAGCACTTTACTGATGTAGCGAATGCATATCAGATTTGCATAAAAAAAAATTATCCATTTATAAAAATGAGAACATTGTAGGGCTTTTTGGATTATACAGGCCTACTGCGTCAGGAAGAGAAAATATCCTGCACACGGCGATACACACACACAACTGTTTAGTCACAACACACAGCTGTTTATTTAAATAAAAAATGCATTGCTGCATACATGTTTGTTATTGTTGTTGTTATTTAATTGATGAATTTTAGCTTTTTATTTCTAATAAACAACAACACCAGCACTACAGCATCCACCCACATAAGCAGCACAAGACAGAAGTCATTGAACCTCTAATATCATTTCATGTCTAATATCATTTCAAGCACGCATATACCTGATTTTGGATAAGTAACGATCCATATGTCACTGCTTCTCAGGGAGAAGTTAGCGATCTCATCCATCTTCCCTCGACAGAAAGGAGGAAGGCGAACTCCATGATGCTCGAAGTATTTGCTCTCGTACTCTATCGGTGTGCTCGGCGTGTCCACTTCGCTTTCGGCCATCTTCACAGCCAAGGAGTCGAATGTCAACCAGGTTAATCCCTTCTGTTTTTATTTAGAAATTGATGCATTTGATATCTGGTAGCTCAGTCTCGGTTGTTATGGCGAAGACGTGCAGGACTGCAGGCGCCTTGATCTCCAGCCAATCACATTCTCCGAAAGTGATGTAATGCCACGAAGCGCACGCTCTCTCACTCTCTCTCTCTCTCTCTCGCGTGCACGCGCGCGCTGTATCTCTGCCTCTCTCGGGCTCAGCATCAGCACCAGGCTGAGGGGCGTGGCTTCAGCCTCTTACCGCCTTCAGCCCGGAAGTAATGCTCGATTATAACAGAACTAGCGTTTGCACCCGCTTTTGACGGGAAATGAGTTTGTAGAACTAGTTAAAAGGTTAAAGCTAAAAATAAGCTGATGAGCTTTAATGTAATCAGTGATATTATTATTATTTCAGGTTGAAGACCACGTACATGTCTGTCTGTCTGTCCTACTGTACGGCCGAACTCTCTGTCTAACTTATTAATACAAAGAATCACATTCTGTAAGTTTGAGTTTTTCACGCCTTGTTCACGCCAGATACACTCCCTGGAGAGTGAATCACAGATGAGAAATAAAAAAAGTGGATCGGATAAAAGATTAAGTTTTGTCTTAAAACAACTCCAGCGCATAAAAATTCACTTAAACCACTTCATGAAAATATGAACTAATCCCAGTAAAATTATGCAGTTTCTCTTTTCTAATTAATATCTATTGGTGCAGGTGTTTATTTATATTGCGCAAGTAGCTTATTAGTAGCTTATTTTAAACTAGTTTATTAAATCTGACATATAACTGTTCATAACATCCCTTTTACTCAACATTTTGATTTCACTTATGGTGCAGGTTAAACTTCAGGCAGAAATCTATGTACTGAAAACAGTTCCATTAAATTCTGTACAGCCAGTTTTGCATGATGATCTATGACATAATCTGTCTGGACAGACAGACGGAAAACTTTTAGAGTCTGATTTTGGGTCCTCCACTGAATAAAACTTAAGATAGCAGGTTCTGACCAATGTACAGACAAAACCTTTTTTTTATTTATATAGATTGTTCTCATATAAGATTTTATAGCTGAATCTATAAATCATCTTATATCGCTCTCTCACTGATTATCTATAGCACATTGTCCAGTATACAAGGTCGCGGGGGGCCTGAAGTTTATCTCAGGAGACTTAGGGCATGAGGGAGGGTACACCCTATGGAGTGCCAGTCCATCGCAGGGCACAAACACACATGTCTGATCTAATAATCTGCATGTCTTTAGATTGTGGAAGGAAACCAGAGGAAACCCACCAAGCACGGGGAGAACATGCAAACTCCATGCAAACTCAACTAAGCCACCGTGCCGCAGAGTTCATATCAACACAACAAAATTTATTTAGCAAAGATGTACACTTCTATAACTTATGTAATTAAGACCATACTATATCTATGAATGTTTTTTTAACAACATAAGAACATAAATCAAAAACATAATCAATTGTGCAGGAAAGCTAGTGCATATGACAATCTAACCTTCCAGCCATGATTTAAGACATATGATCAAATTGTGGCTACTGTACTGTACTGTATTATTTTTTTTTTTACATAATAGTCATTATTCATAGTGGCACAGCTGTGTAGTTGTTACTTTGGCCTCACCTCTACAGCCTCGGATGTTGGATTCCCACCTCATGTTTGCATGTTCTCCCCGTGCTTGATGGGTTTTTTCTGAGTACTCGGGTTTCCTCCCATGCACAGTCCAAAGACATACAAATTTTGTTAATTGGTGTTTTGAAATTGCCCATAGTGTGTGAGTGAGTGTGTGAGTGTGTGCATGCCTGTACCCTGTCCTGGGTGTGCCATGCCAAGTACACTTAAAGTTTAAAAACACAAAAAAAAGATTATATAATAAATTATTGCAATGAACATTTGGGTGGTTTCACACCTGATCTAGCTAATAAGCTAATGAGGAGCCCTTCCTAATTTAGGAGTTGCCAAGAAATAGCAAAAATGTTCAGGACAGGGGGTTCAGAACAAGTTGTGCTCTAAAGTAACAAACCATGGCAGCACAAATAAATACCCCCACACATACACATAAACACACAACATAAGAGAGTTTTTTAAATTGTAAATTATTTGTATGTACTGTATGTGAAATATGAGTATTTAAAAAGAAAGAATCAAACAGCAGTTCACATTAAGCAAGAGTCACAGTACATGTTTTTTTTCCCCTTATCTTTTTTCCTATGGGGGTGGGGTCAGGGTTTGTAGGCGGGGAAAGGGGCAGATCACTGATAAGGATGGCAAGAAAACCACAGAGACGAGCAGGCTTATCGGTGAGTGAAGGAGTGAATGGTGTAAGTAGAACTTTAATCTGCGGAAATGTTGGACCTGAGTGCGGGGTGGAACCTGTCTCTTGCAGGTTGTGGGTTTTTAGGGATTTATCACCTCGGTGTGTCTATCTGCCTCCTGGAACGTGCACCTTACCTCGTCCACAGAGCCAAGAAGATCTACGGAGCTTCAGCTGGGGCTTTGGTGGCAGCTGTGCTCACCAGCGGAACATGCTTAGGTACATACACACACACACACACACACACACACACACACACATACACACACACTATTTTTTTGAACATGATTGATTTATTTTTGCATGCAGTGTATGTGTTTTATTCCTCATATAATTCAATAGTTTTAAATGATGTTATTTCCCATTTCTAATTTTTTATTTATTCTCACTTCTTACATATTGAGCATTTTTACTTCATTTTCTTTTATGTGTTACATGCATGTGCTTTTATTTTAAATGATGAAATTGTTTAAATAATTGCGTATTGCACTCAGTCATGTCTTAATGATCTGATGAGACTCATTGAATTTCCTCCTCACTGTTTCTCTTTATCCTATATTTATGTTGTTCTGCTCTCACTTAGACGTGATTTATTAATAATGGCAAAAGTATACAGTGACCATACAGGAAAAACATGTAGGTAGTTTATTCATATTTGTGGTTTATTCTTGTTGGTATTCTCCTTTTATAATTGTGTGTTTTCATTGTACAGAAACAGGTTGCTTGAATGTGATTGAAGTTGCTAAAGAAGCCCGGAAAGGCCACCTTGGCTCTCTGCATCCCACATTCAACCTGGTTAAAGTGCTGCGCTCTGGCCTTCAGCGAGACCTGCCTGAAGATGCACATACAGTCTCCAGCGGCAGACTCTGTGTGTCTCTCACTCGCGTCAGTGATGGGAAGAACGTGCTGGTCTCTGACTTCAAGTCTAAAGATGAGCTCATTCAGGTGAGGGAGCGTTGAGAGTGGAAATAGAAAGATTTCACTGGTGATCATAAAACTTACAGTTGAGTGCATTTTATACAATTAGGACAAAATAGAGACAACGGAGAAATTCAATTCAAAGAGGAATTCAGTCCAAAGACATGCAGTTTAGCCCAGTGGTGGCTCAAATGGTTAAGGCTGTAGGTTACTGGGTTTCTGATTGGAAGGTTCAAGCACCAGCAACACCAAGTTGCCACAGTTCAATGCTAGAGCAAGACCCTTAACCCTATCTGCTCCAGGTGTGCTGTATCCTGGCTGACCCTGTGCTCTGACTCCAGCTTCATAACTGGAATATATGAAAAATTACAATTTCGCATTGGGATTAATAAAGCACTCTAATTTAATAACTATGGCTAATTGGTGTTACCAGATTTCCCATAGGGTTAGGGTTAGGGTATGTGTGAGTGCATACCCCCCCTCCTGCCCGAAGTCTCCATGGATGGGCTCGAGGCTTCCTGTGACTCGGTATAGGATATGCTGTATGGAAATTGAATGAATGAATAAATTAAAATATTAGGTGTGTTCAGTGCATGTTAAAATACCTTTAATATACAGTACAGGTGCATCTTGAATGTGCGTAACATGTCTTATTATAAGTTTACAATAAAATATATCCGAATATTTAGCTTATTTCAAGACTTTTATTTCCTTAAAGCTTGGAGATCTTCATGTTTATCAGGTGTGCGATGTATCCACAAAAATCATCATTTTTAATCATTTCAACTGTAATATTTATTTCCAAATTCATCTTGAAGTTTCAGTTCCATGCAATGTCTGATGATGAAATTTTGGACTGTTGTCTTGCTACAGGATACACACATTTAATGTTTTCCTTTTATTTTTAAACATTGGAATTTTTATAGTAAAAGTGTAACAACGCGGGTCTCATACTTTGCACTGTTTGGACCGGGCAGATCCGCAGGCTGCACGCGAAGTTCTGAACAGGCAAAGGCGCGGCCTTTTAGACACACGGTTGCCAGGCAACGCCGCAATCAGTGTGAACGCGCCACACCTGGCGGCGTGTCTATATAAGGGTCCTAATACCGCGGCACTTCGTGCGATCATTTAGGTAGCAGCGGTAAGGTATCAGGGCCAAAAGAAAAGAAAAGAAACCACACACACACACACACACACAGAGCGCGCTCAAGAGAGGAAGCGAGCCAAAGACCCAGACTCTGTCTCCCTAAGACGCCGGCGAGAAAGAGAGCGACACGCAACAGTCCAGCGTGCGCGCTCAGTTTAAGTCAATAATGCAAAGCACAAATAAATTTCAATTACATTTTATTTGTATTGCGCTTTTAACAATTGTCATTGTCGCAAAGCAGCTTTACACAATCAAAAGAATTATTTAAGTTTCTATAGAATGTGAATGTGTATGAATCAAAATGGTCAGATAGTCCCTGAAAAGACTATCTCTAAAAAATCCTCGGTAAGGGCGAACCCCCCGAGAGGATATACGTTTTTGTATTAGTTTCCAGAGCTCCGTCTGTTCTCACGTAGACGGCAGAGCTCTGTTTATTTTGTGATTTCAGTTTTCTTTTATTTCCCTTTTTGTTCATTAATTAATAATCCCACGCTATCTCCAAACGGAAAGGTCTTCCTATGCGTATCATAAGCACTCTCCCAAACTCCTATTTCATTGACCCCCTCTAAAGCCCTGAGTTAGGGCTCTTATAATATTAAAACATCTCATGGTGCGGCTCTCCAAACCGCACCTCATAACAAAAAGTTTAAGAATAAAGGCACAGTTTTCTTTTTTTTTTCTTTTTCTTCTTTTGCTATGGATAAAATGAATATGAGTAGGGGCACAAACATTTGCACTCAACTATCGGTGTTCAGTAGTTAAACCTCTATATGGTTGCCTGATTAGGACTGAAATACAAAGTTTTATTGTTGCTGATACTGTACTAACTACACTTCTTGTCATTCTCGAGCATTTATACGTATATGTATTGATATTGTTTTTATGACACCCTTTTAGATTCATGAGTATGAAGCAAATATGAAACGTTGGTATTGAAAGTATATTTTAAAAGTTGAATCACTGCATCTCATTCTCAGGCTCTAATCTGTAGCTGTTTCATCCCCGTGTATTGTGGTCTGTTCCCTCCTACCTTCCGTGGGGTTGTAAGTATCAGTGGTTCCATGAGGTTTGCATGAGCTTATTATGCTAAGTAGGTTTTGTAGCTATGGACTTTTAAACACAAGAACTTTTTCAGAAGTGACTCAGTCCAGTCAGTTGTATGCCAGTCTCTTAGAGCACTCTTCCTCTCCTTTCTAAGTGTGCAAGCACTTGGAGACAGCCAAGTTCTGTCCATAACTCTTTATTACCCATGAGTCACATGGGTTAAAAACTTATTCTTCTTACTCAGACTACTATAAAATACACTGGTTTTTCTAAAAACAACTACTAATGTGGTAATATTTGGCTTGCAGGGTTTTTTTTTATTATTTTTTATTTGGTCAACATACATCTTAAACAGAATAAAATCCTAAGAAATCGGTGCATAGGTTTTTTTAAATTGAGTTTTGGACCTCAACACAACGTTAAAAAACAACTTAAAATGAATTCAGTGCTGCTTAAAGTCCAGATATGTCGTTAAATTTGCCAAAGCAAGAGCCTCTCGATTTCCTGTTAGCGATCATAATTGACTACAGATGATACTGAGCCAATTTTGCACCCATTTGTATAAATCTGGCTTCTTATTTCCATGTTGTGATCATTTAATAAAACCCATGTAATCATTCTATTATTACATTAAAAAAATGTTTGTTTTAAGCACCCTTTCCATTTTTTCTCTCTCTACACAGAGGTACATTGATGGTGCGATGACTGATAATCTGCCCCAGTCCAAGCTAAAGAACACCATCTCCATCTCTCCCTTCTCCGGAGAAAGTGACATTTGCCCCAAAGACAATTCCAGTAGCTTCCATGAGATGCGATTCACCAACACAAGCATTCAGGTCACCTGGGGAAACGCGTGCAGACTCGGCCAAGTGCTTTTCCCTCCCGAGCCCAAGGTAAGAGTGGTGCAGAAGTGATCCAATTCCTCCTTCTCTTCCTCCTTTTCTGCATGGTTTATTCTTTTACTGTACACGTGCCAGCATATTTAAAGTATCCTAGTAACTGGGAGTCAATTCTTGCTTACTTATGAGGATCTCAGTGAACATGTGTGTGTTCAGAACTGAAAAGATCGCTACATTTTTGTCATGAAAACGTTTTCCAAAATGACAAATGCATAGAATAATATATGGATATTCATATATAATATACTGTATGTATGTGTGATATATATATATATATATATATATATATATATATATATATATATTTTTTTTTATAACTTTTTTTTTTCACACAGAAGAGCTTATACACAACACAAAAAGTACAAGATATAACTATAATGTCTTTGCACTGTGGTTATTACAGATAATGGCAGAGCTGTGTCAGAACGGGTATAAAGATGCTCTACGATTCCTCACAAATAATAGTGAGTCATTGTTTAAAAATGGAAACATATATCATTTGCTTTCATGTAAATACATTCATATTTTGGAGTGGAAATGTTTTTGTATTGTTTCACTGTGTATTATTTAAGTACCTGAAGTACCTTACTGGGGCTTAAGTACCTTACTTAGACTGGGGCTGGATGGAGCAGACCTTCCTTTAGTCCCCTCTGTTGGATGTTGCCAGGGAGGGCAAAGGGAGCTACTTCTTGGGTCTCTGGCTGGAACTGGGCAAAACAATGAAGGATAAATGAGAGATGATAGACTATATATACAATATATACTGTATATAGACTATATAATAATAATAATATACACTACCGTTCAAAAGTTTGGGGTCACTTTCTAACTCCATGGTCGTTCCTGATTTTTATTTCTACATTGTAAAGGAATGCTGAAGGCGTCCAAAAAATGCATTAATCTCCTTTGAACAGTTAATTGTGAGATGT
>JAQMYJ010000004.1:5562735-5573837 GCA_030014305.1 Clarias laeviceps | reverse complement strand
CTCGGCCGGCTGGATGGCGTGGTCCGGCACCGCTGGGTTCAGCCATGTCTCGGTGAAGCAGAGGAGATTGCAGTCCCAAATGTCTCTCTGGAACTTTATCCTGGCCCTGAGGTCATCGAGTTTGTTCTCCAGTGACTGGACGTTGGTGAGCAGGATGCTAGGCAGAGGTGTGTGGTGTGCACGAGCTCTCAGCCTGTTCCTGACACCGGCTCGTTTCCCTCGGGGCCGCCGCTTCGAGTCGCGTCCTTTGTTCTCACTCGGCCAGCTCGGATCCGGAGTTAAAAACTTTGAATTGTGAGTACATTGTACACCAGTAGAAACAAGAGTGTCTCTATCATACCTAATGTACTCAATGGTGATGAGTTTGCCGGTTTAAAGTTCCTGGGAATTACTTTAAAATACAAAAACAAAGAAAAGTAGGTCGGAGCAGTCGTGACGGCAGCTGACCTCACCGGCGCCATCTTGTTGTAGACTTTGTCATCTGTTGTAGTGCAGTCGCAATACGCCCTGAGATGCAGTTGGTCAAGATGCTCTCCATAGGACAGTAAAAAAGTCCAGTAGTATCCAGGGGCTAAAGTGGGCCTTTTTTTTATTTGTTTTTTTAGGACTTCTCAAACAGTAGATATGCAGCTACACCTTTTTGACCAGAATGGAGTTCAGGGACCAGGTGAAATCTTCAGAGGTGTGAACTCCAAAGTGCTTTTAAGATGGGTCCACATTCAACAGCTACACCACTGATATGAATGGGAGTGTGAGTTACAGCTCATCTGAAATCCACAATGATCTTTGTTTTCTTGTTGTTGAGTTCCACGTTATTGTCCTCACACCATGCAGCCAACATGCGGATCATCTCAGTGATCTGAAAATTCCCGCTCAACAACCTTTGAGTGTGATGGGACAAAAGTTGTTGAATGCAGTCCCATCAGGTGGGGACATTTTGTTTGAGCCAAGGACAGGTTTAAGGTCTCTGAGGACCTCAGTCAGTTGCTCCTGGCAGGGATGCCATCATGGCACGCTGTTTTCTGTGCTGGGTGGTTTAAAGTTCTTGCCACGTGTGTCAGGGGTCAGTCGAGTCAGAGCGCTCCTCAGTCTGCTGTTTGAAATAAAATAGGCCCATTATTAGATTTTCATCAAGATAATTAATAACAAAATCTTGGCCTGTTTTTTTTTGTTTTGCATTGGAGCAAGTGACTAAGTGCATTAAAGTATTATTTAAAGTATGTGTAGCATTTTCTTACATTACAAATATCAGCAGCCGCTTGAATTAAATATTTTAGTGTTTCAATAATAAGAATAATAATCACAGAACATCTGAACTTGTAGAAAGTAGAAAGCATTTAACAGATTCAGTATCACAAATTTGTTTAAATCGCGTCCGAAAAAAAAAAAAATCTGCAAATTTTTAACTGCTAGGTAGTCAAGATGATGTACCTTTTTTGTTTTGTTTTTTCATTAAAATTATAAAATGTTCTATTCATTTATGTGCACTCAGATCTTTGGGATTTCACTGTCTATATACAGTACACCTGCCAGAGAAACCCAGCATTTTACACTTTCAAAAATCCAGTGCAACATTTTCTCAAATAACCTGCTTATTTGTGATGCATCACAATGTGTACTGTAGATAACTACATTTTGATGTTATGTCATTTATTGCCAAGTTTTCCTAAACTCTTCAAACTGGTATTATATATTTTTTTAATATTTAAAATTTTTGTGTATGTGTTTTAACACATCAGAGGGATATCTTCAAGGCATTCGCGGAGCTCTTTCAGGCAGCATCATCCCGGCCTGCACCCTACGGCGTCTGCCCGTACCCATCCTCCAGAGCGATCTACGCCATCGACCTGATGCTGAAATGGGACCAGTCAGAAGGAGGTGTTACATGTTACTCATCCACATTTACTCACCTGTTCAGCTTTCATTCAGTGTTACAGTACATACACAGGAGAGGAAATAGTGCTGGAGTGAAATCGAATAAAAAGAATAATAAAAGAGATGATGAGGAGGGAATAGAATTTTTTTTTTTTAAATGATGAAAATGTGTATGAATCAGAATGATCAGATTGTCCCTGAACATTAATGCTTATAGCATCAACAGTAGCACTTTGCTTTTACATTTGATATACAAGTATTTGTTTTAGATAAATGTAAGGTACAGACATATTTGTTGTAAACACTGACTGCAGGGCAGGAATGTTCAAATCCAGCACTATTTGGTTATTTTATTTTATATTGATTCCACTAATCTGTACATTAAGACAGTGCTGGATACTAGGCCTCCACGACTGGGAGTTAAACAACCCTGCTATAGGGTGTCACATACCCAGTCTCCATTTTCAGCATATTTTCCACACCCATCTGTAACCTGGCTTGCTTGTTGCTAACAAAAGGTGCATGGAAGGGTCTATGGTTTCCCTACATTTAAGATTAAGATTCAGTTGTCGCATGTAATCTACAGCACATTGAAATTTTATATATATAAATATATTTAAAAAAAAAATTTTTTATAGTAAGGAAGGTGGGGTCAGAGCGTAGGGTTAGCCCAGGTACAGCGTCCCTGGAGCAGATAAGGTTAATGGCCGTGCTTAGAGGCTTAGCAGAGGCAGCTTGGTAGTGTAGGACTTGAACCCCTGACCTTCTGATCAATAACTCGGAGCTCTAAACGTTTGAGCCACCGCTTCTCCACATTTGCATGGAGCTTGAGAATTAATATACCTATAAGGACAACAGAAATATTATATGCTTTAATAACCGCTTAAACAATACAAAAAACTCAATATACCTCCCTCTAATCAAGATAACACATACTGATATATTTATGTTTCTCAGGAAATCGAGTAATGCAGGCTCAGATTCTGGAGGTGAATTTTAATCCAGACTGCGCCCGGGCCTGCCTGTACCACCCCAGCTTCTATGACCACATGTTCCAGACGCTGTTCCTGGATCAGGCTGATCAGTGTCCTGTCACGCAGATAGTTTAATGGCAGATTGTTATTGTTCTTACAATAAATAAAGGTGATGTGGTGCTTCAGAGTTTATCGAGTGTTTAAACCCTTGATATTATTATTTGAACTTGCATCTGTAATTGACTAAACAAAGGCTTATTCTAATCTAAATGCAGGACCTTAAAGATAAATTATCTAAACCTACAGAGACACTTTAAATTATTATTTACAACTTTAGTAGGTTAAAAGGTAAATTTGTACCATATGATTTGAATGAGAATTAAAGTAGGAGGATTTAAAGAAAATGGTACAATTTAAAGAATAAAATCCTAATCTTTCAACAATTCAATTCAGTTTTATGTGTATAATACTTTAACAGTGGCCATTGTCACAAAGCAGCTTTCCAGAACTAGTGATTTATGGAAATAAATTAGAGCATGTACGGGGAAAAAACAGTATAGTTTGTCCATGATGAGCAAGGCATGGATGGTAAAAGAAAAATTCCTTAAGATGAAAAGAGGGGGGAAAAAAAACCTAGAGAGGAACCAGACTCAACAGGGAACCCATCCTCACTTGAGCAAGGTTCTTGACCCTCAACTGCTCAGTTGTGTGTGTGTGTATACAGTGGGAGAAATAAGTATTTGATCCCCTACAGATTTTCTTAGTTTGTCCACTTACAAAGAAACGAAGGGTTCTATATGTATGTGTATATATATATATATATATATATATATATAAATATGATTTTTATCATAGGTTTATGGTAAAGGATTGAGACAGAATATCAACCAAAAATCCAGAAAAAGCACATAACATTTGTATCGAGTTGCATTTCAATGAGGGAAATAAGTATTTGATCTACCAACCAACAATAATTCTGCCTCTCACAGACTGGTTATGTGCTCTTGTGGTACACATTCATTTAAGAAGGTGCTCCTAACAACAATGTGGTATGTGTATAAAAGCCACCTGTCCGCAAAATCTCTCTTACATTCAAACCTCACCACCATCAGCAAGTCCCCCCCACTTTTTATTTTTTTGTTTATTTCATATATTCAAACCTCTAGGCAATAAAAATCCTAAAGGTCAAAAAAAGCAATAAAACTGTCAGGAACAGTTTTGATGAGAGGTTGTCAGGTATTTTTTTTTTTTTTTGTGTGTTTCAGTTTTTCTGGGCCAGAAATGAGCTCCAAATATTAACCAACTAAAAGGCTCTAAAAACAGAAACTGCTACTTTAAAGGAAATAAAGAGCAGAGGGTGAAGCCCTCACAGACACAGACTGAGTACCTGAACAGAATTGAACAGTCGAAGGCCGAGCATGTGGACCTCTGCGCGTTTTCCTCCAGCCAAAAGCCTATGGGCACGCCCCCGTACCGTTGTAGAATGTGACTACGGTACCTATCCTTTTGCTGGGGTTACGGGCCCCCGTACTATTCTTTTGCTTGACACCTTAGCGGGAGGGGCTGCCCAGTACCTTTGAGGGAGTGGGCAACGGGCGCCCCGTACCTTTTTCGGGTTGTGGTCATGGGTAAGCCGTACCTTGCCTGGATGTTGTTACAGGCGACCTGTAATACCCTTTCAGAATGGTACCTTTTTTTTGGATGCAATACCTGTAATACCATTTCAGAATGGTACCTTTTTGGATGCAATACCTGTAAATACCTTTTCTCAATGTGGTTACTGGCGACCCGTACCTATCAGTTTTTTTAGGTTAGATACCATAACTTTTTTTATTTTTTTAATTAAGTTCACCCATATCTTTGTTTAGTTTTGTTGTGGCTGTGTCATTAATACATATGAACCTGTCTGTGGACTGGTGGTTGTGGCACAGCGCTGACTGACGGTACAGGTGTGCTGGTGGCGAGCGATGGGGCGTTCTGCTGGCACTGCTCCCTTTTGTGAGTCAAGAATGCCGGCAAGGATTTGAACTGCTTCTTACACTTCCCACACAGGAAGACATCGTCATCATCTGGAGGGGAAAAAAGAAATACGCAAATAACTCGGTGTACGCTTGACGCAGTGTATTTTCTGGACAAAGCTTTGGACTGTAAACTGGTAATAATTCAGCTCTAGCACAGCAGTGTTTCCCCACATGTAGAGCATATTCAACTAATATACTGTATATATTATATTAATATATTGAACAAATTCTAAAATCCGGTTACGGTCATAAAACCTTCATAAATGCAGCCATAAATCCAACAAACCACTCATTATTAGGATACTGTATTCAACAGACTATTTATATTTTTTTATTTAAAAAATAATGTACTAAAAAAGAATCAATTAAACGATTAAACTAAAAAAAAAAAACTGTTTGGTAATAAAAATAACGTGTTCTATTGGTGTTCGGACACACACAGCCTAAGCAGGCAGAAATATCACATTTCTACACAAACCCCTACGTACTGTACGCCTGCTCCCGTAAGGGAGTGCCAGAGTGGACCATTTGTGTCCGTCACACAAAAACGTAAAACATTTTTAAAATTTTTAAAATGGTCGATTAGAACTTAAAGCTGGTGTGTGTGTGATCATTTCATTCAGGATCCTGTCAGGTACTGACGATTCATTTGGTTCAAATTCTAATTTTGTGCGTCACACAAAATCATACATAAGTCACAGTCACAACATAATATACAACGTAAGAAGACTGGAATGGGGGAGGAAAATTTTTTTTTACAATTAAGGTGCATTAATGAACACTTATTAGTGTCACCGGTGTCTCCATCTTTCTGATTTAGTAATTTCTTCGGTTATTTTCCTACATTTTGCAAACTGTCAAACCAGCCATCGAGGTTATTGAGTTATCGATAATAAAAGTGTAAACACAACCACCGCAGTAAAGTTGGTTTTATATTGGACATTCGCCGCACATTCAATATTATCCCTTCTCTATCTTGAGAAATAAACACACAAAAATTACAAATAACATTTTCTTAATCCGGAATGGACAGAGAACCGATTACAAATTAATCTGTTTTAGATCTTCTCCTGTTACAGCCTGCTGGGGACAAATCTTTCAGAAACGCTGGTTATCGGCGCTTTATAGAGATGGACTGACTAAGGGACCGTCTAACAAGAGCATGACCAAAACAAGTTTTGTTTACAGAAGAATACACAAGATTACAGAGGAATACCTCACAAGACATCAAACATATTACACTGTTAGGCACCAGTAGGATTATTTGTTTATTTGTTTGTTTAATTAATTAATAATTATTTAAATGTACATTTAAAAGTAAATGATTACACAGACAATTCTTGTGCCAATAAAACAGCTAATTTGTTAAATCAGAGTCGGGTGGTTTTTATCATTATATTGTAAAGGTATGTGTGAAAATAAATTTACTTTATACAGTCTATTATGAGTTGCAAAAAATGACAAATTAACAAAATTCAATAACTTTTTGCTATAGAAATTTCACATGTAAAACCAATTGTATTATAATCCACTCTATCATTGCTAATAACTACAACCCTTCCCATTGCAATATTCAGTTGAATATTTTTTTATTAATTTGAAAATATATATTATTTTTCAATAGCTTTTTTTGTTATGTGGATTACACAAGTAAAACCATTGTACTATAATCCACTCTATCATTGCTAATAACTACAACCCTTTACTTTGCAATATTCATCCTGTTCAGGAGGATTTAATAATTGTTTTATTAATTTATATATATATATATTTAACAATTTTCCTGATGCATGTATAAATTCTTTGGCCGACTGCGTATATACTGTATATGCGCGCACACACACACTGCACATACACTGCGCAGCCAAAAAAATAAAAAAAATACTACTAATCACTTTATCTAAACAAATGGTAAAGGGTCTTTCACTGGATCCTTACTGCATTGATTATGTTTCAGCTGCAAAACATTTGAGCCTAAGTGAGACGCTTCCTGCGGATGTGGCAAAGATGTTACTCTGTCTCAGAATGGTCAAATCTTTGTCCTGCATTAAGATAAGAAAGGAAGATTGCAGAAACTACTAAAATTGGGTTAAGAACTGTATAACATTATTAAAGCCTGGAAAGATAGTGATGAACCAACGTCGTTAAGGAAAAAATGTGGTTGGATAAACATCCTGAATGACTGATTACTAAGCATTAAATGATCTTCAAAGTCAAAAACGTAACTCTTGGATATGTTTAATAGTGAAGGTAAGAGGATTTCCCTCCACACAATATGAAGAAATGGATAGGACAAAAACAGCTGTGCAACTTATAAAACCACTCATCAGTGAGACAAAAAGATTTAATTTGCGATGGAGTATAAATAATAGACTGTTGCACATTGGAAAACGGGTAACGTGGTCTGATGAGTCCAAATTTACCTTTTTCCAGAGTGAAGGGTGCATCAGAGTAATGCTACACCTACCATATCCTGCCTCGTGCCCACCCTACACGCCTGTCGGGGGCAGTATTATGATCTGGGGTTCATTCTGTTGGCTAGGTCTAGGTTCAGCAATGTTATGTACCCAAAATGTGGTCAGCTGAAAACCTGAATAACAAGGTTCATCACATCAGTGGATAAAACTTTTCGTTTCCAGATGGCAGAGGTATAGTCCAAGATGTGAAACAGTGGGTCGAGGAGAAGGAGACATTTTCACACATTGATTTGGCCACCACAGAGTATCTACCCTTTTGAGAATATTTGGGATGTGCTATTAAAATAAACTAATTGAGAAGCAATGATATAGTGGATTATAGTACAATTGGTTTTACTTGTGTAATCCACATAAAAGCTATTGATTTTTTTTTTTACAAAAAAAAAAAAAAAAGTATTAAACTGAATGTTGTAAAGGGAATTGTAGTTATTAGCAATAATATGCATAAACTTATTGCTACAATGCCATGGCTGCAATCAGCGCAAAAGGCAGTCTAATGTGAAGTGAACAACCTTTTTTTTGTCCGTGCACTCACTATGTATACATACTGGATAAGTATGTGTGAAGTGAAAATAGACTGAAATGTACAGAATATAGAGCTACTTTATTCCTTCCTAATTTTGCATGATGGCTTCAGTTGTGGTTTCAAACTTTACAGCAATTTCAGAAAAAATAAAAATCTAATCAAAACTACTGTCAGCAATTTCAAACTTATGGGAACAAATAGCAGCATACATTTTGGAATCAGGTAGGAATATATAAATGAAATGTTTAAATCAATATTTTTACAAATCTCTACAATAAAGGAAAGTTGGTATGACCAAAGATTAATAACTTTACTCGATGAGCTCTGCCAACTTTGTGGACTGGAAAATTGTCCAAAAGGCTGTGTGAATATTTTATCATTATTTAAAAAAAAAAAAAAAAACTAACTGATGAACCATGATGCTTACATTTCATTTGAAGTGTTTGACAACCTTTTCAATTTTTTTTAGATTGTGTGTTGCAGATGCAAGCATTGGTACTATGTGAAATGTTTGGATATGAGAAGTGAGACTTTTGAAAAGAGACATGGAACTGCAGTTTTTGCATTTAAATTACTTTGTAAAATAGTTTAAACAAACAGAATCAACTGTATGAACTATTATCTTGTTTATACAGCCACTTTATTTCAAAGTATTCAGATCTGTTTACCATATTGTATTTATCATTATCTTTTTAAAACATTTGATATATGTTACAAATACCATCAGTGCACATAATTCACTTGTTTGACTCACTTTCTTCACTGTAAATATTTTTCAAAAAGGAGAAAATTTAAAATAGTGTAATCCAACAAGTCATGTTGCATTTGGTTTTGTGTGTTACTTCTGTGATCAAAAGGTATAGAATTTTATTATTTCTTTTAATGTATACACACTTCAGGAAAAGAAAAATAGTATGATGCAACAGTTTCAGGTTATTATTGTAACATCAAATATAGCAATACATTTCGAATTAAAATATTTATAAAAATTTTTTGGCTGACACGCAAATACACACTGTACATCTACATCTTTGTACTCATCTATAATTGTTGTACTTTGTTGCAATACTAGACAGAAATGAGGGCATTGGTGGCTCAGTGGTAGGTTTCTCACCTACCATGCCAAAAGCCTGTTTCAATACCTAACCAATGCCTAAACCCCAGGGATACAGTGTCAGGTTAAATACAGGATAAAACTCGAGGGGCAAGGATTTCAGTGTAAAACATGTGCCAAGTTGTTGTGCAGATAGAAGGGTCCACCGTGGTGAACCCCTCAGCAGGAAGAGCCAAAAGACTGAAAATAGGCTAGATTATTGTGCACTTTGTCTTACATGTGCAACCCACCTTAAGAAAAAGCTATTGAAAATATATTTTATAAAAACAAAATAAAGTGATTAAACTGAATATTGCAAAGGAAATGGTTGTAGTTATTAGCAATATGGAGTGGATTATAGTACAATTGGTTTAACTTGTGTAACCCACATAGTTTTCAAAAACTTATAAATAATTTTAATCAAAATATTTAACTGAAAATTGCAAAAGGAATAGATGTAGTTATTAGCAGAGTGGATTATAATACAGTTGGTTTAACGTGAAATTTCCATAGTAAAGAAGCTATAGAATTTTGCTGATTTAATTGTCATTTTTTGCAACTCAGACTATCAAAGTGCATTTATTTTCACACATACCTTTACAATAACTTTTTAATAAAAAAAAATAAAATAAAAAAAAAAACGACTCTCATTTAAATAATTAGCTCTTTTATTGGCACAAGAATTGTGTGTATAATCATTAATTTTATTTATTAAATGTACATTAAAATAATCAGTTAAACAAAAATAATCCATACCGTTACACAGTCATGCTCTTGTTAGACGGTCCCTTAGTCACTCCATCTCTATAAAGCGCCGGTAAGCAGCGTTTCTGTTTCATTTGTAATCGGTTCTCTGTCCATTCCAGATTTTTTTTTTTAAAAACGCCATGTCATTTGTGTGTTTATTTCTTGATAAGCAGAAGAGAATCTTGAATGTGTGGCGAATGTTCAATATAAAACCAACTTTACCGCGGTAACAACCACACATGTAGAACGACAACCCCGCGGTAACACTCAGCACCTCTGAGACGTGTGAAATATCCGCGCTGTGTGTTTATAAACACATTTAAACCTGAATAAACACGCGTGCTGTAGAATTGGGAAATAAACACCGAAAACAAACACTCCACACACCCGCTTTCAGTAAACACTAAACACACCCAATCCAATTCAGCACGTGTTCAACGCTTAACAGCGTATAGTATAAAGTTTTACCTTCTTATATGAATATGGCTGAGACATAGTGACGGCGTGGTGAGTCCTTGTTGCCAAGCAGCAAAACTTTAAACGCTCTTCTTCGTCCGCTTATATTCCCCCCCCTGTTGTTCTTCTACGCTAGGCAGCTAACTGATGTAATATCTTGTCTGCCATCTTGTGGTCAGTTTTGGAACTGCTGGAGAACATTTGCCAGAACTCGCTATTTCAGTAAAATCGTTGTTTCATACATACGGAAGCGTAAGGAAACGCATTGCATTCACAAAAGAAAAAAAATCTCAGGAATTCTCTCATAATTATGAGATATTATCTCAATTATGACTTACTAACTTGTAATTATGACTTAATATCTCATAATTATGAGATAACTCGTTATTTCAATTACGGAACCGCCCCATGTAACAAACCCAATATGGACGCTTCATGGATACAAAATCATGTATTTGAAATGTATCCAAGCTGGCTTTGTGGTATCTCAGAGAACTATCTGGCACCGCTTAAAATTCTAGATCCTTGCTTCCGAGCAAAAGGATGCAGTAATTTTCGTTTCAGATGTCATGTGCTAAAATGCCCCCTGCCACAAACTGCCTCCCCTTATAGTCAGTCATAATTATGAGATCAGGATCTCAAAATTATGAGATAGTAAGTCATAATTATGAGATCAGGATTTCAAAATTATGAGATATTAAGTCATAATTATGAGATATTAAGTCATAAATTATGAGATAATTCCTGAGATTCTTTTTTCTTTTGTGAATGCAATGCGCTTCTGTACAATGCGCTTCCGTAATTGAAATAACGAGTTCCGACCAATGTACAGTACACACCTTTCTTTTCCTTACAGTACTGTATATATACTCAGCAAAAAAAGAAACGTCCTCTGACTTTCAACTGTTTTTACTTTCAGTAAACTTAATGTGT
>JAQMYJ010000004.1:5505537-5515904 GCA_030014305.1 Clarias laeviceps | reverse complement strand
ATCCAGCTCTGCGTGGTGTCTGAAATCTTCTTTAATTCTCTTTGTAAGTAGTTTGTTAAATGATTGATATTTTAAACAAACAGCAACATCAACAGGTGGAAGAATTATCTCCCACAAGTGCAATAAGTGTTTATATAAAATACTTTTATTACATTCTTATTGTTCTCAACAAATTCTATAGCAAATCATTATAGGATTTCCTTTTTAGTTTTAATAATAATGAAAAAAAAAAAACATTTTGTACGTGTCCCTGAAATTGACATCTACACTCTCATTAGAGAAACTGGTCGATGTAATAAGTGACTTCATCACCATCATTTTGTCTTTCTTAAATGGAGGTTAAAACAACTGTTTTAAAAACATTAAGTACTTACAGTACATGTATATTTCTAATTTTCATTATGTTGTGTTTGCAGTCTGATGCTATCAAGCTTAGCATGTCCACCATGTCAGTGAAATATTAATAAAAAAAATAAAAAGAATTGTGTGAAAAACAGTACTATCACCTCATTAGGTTCTAATTAGCCAAAATGTAAACTCTCTCATTGTCTGCTCTGCATTGATAATTCCATGACAGGGTGGACATGTGCACAGTTTTGGCAACATTTTGGATTGATTGTACTATTATCAACAGACTTTTCCCATTAACTAAAATATAGTGTTGAGAAGGTGGCATTGTTTACCACTTTTTTTCCTCCCACAGTCCAAAGACATGCAGATTAGGCTGATTGGCGTTCCAAAATTGCCTGTAGTGTGTGAATGAGTGTGTGAGTGTGTGTATGTGTCCTGGAGTGGATAGGCGCCTTCTATACCATTTTATCCTGTATACAGGGTCATGGGGGCCTGGAGCCTATCCCAGAAGACTTAGGCCACGAGGTGGGGTAAACCCTGGACAAGGTGTCAATTCATCACACTCATACACAAACACACACACAAACACACGCTCATCCACACTATGGGCAATTTGGCAACACCAATTGACCTAATCTGCATCTCTTTGTACTGTGGGAGGAAACCAGAGTACCTGGAGGAAACCCACTGAGCACAGGGAGAACATGCAAACTCCAGACCCCAAGGTGGGAATTCAACCGGAAAAATGTAAACCTGGAGATGCAAGGCCACAGTGCTAAACACTAAGCCACCTTGCTGCCACAGAAGGATCTTAATTCTGGACATACAGCCCCTCTGTAAAACACAATTAATTGCATTGCACAACATGGAGCATAAAACCCTTTTTTTATCTGTTTATTATTGGGCTTAGTTTATGTGCAGACACTGTAAATGAGGAGCTACTATACTAATATTTAAATAATAACTTTAAAATGAAGGGATGAACCCAGAGGAGGCACAACAGCTCCACCTTATGGTGCATATGCAGAATGTATTTTTTGTTTCTAGGATACATAAAGAAATCAACAGTTTTGACTTCATTGGTGCTTTATAGTTCCTGACATTCAATGGATTTTGTTAAAACACTACACCGCTGGGATTTCAGGTGGCAAGATTTATTTCACACCCTTTTGCTGTTGCGTGACTAAATGACAAAAGCGAGAGTATCCACTAGATGGCGCCAAATAACAATATTATATCTGTTCTCGTGCTTAGAAAGGGATCCCTAAACATTTATAAATTATAATTATATCTATTTTTCCAGATTGTGTGCTTAAATTTAATGGCTCAGTTACTTCTCTTTTTGTTACCTTCTAATAACGGTCAGTGGCGTTCTGCTTTACAGAGAGTTGGCACGGTGTCATAGTGGTTAGCGCTGTGGCCTCGCGTTTCCTGGGTTAAAGGTTTGATTCCCACCTCAGGAAATGTGTGTAGTTTTACATGTTCTCCCTGTGCTTGGTGGGTTTCCTCCCACAGTCAAAAAACATGCAGAATAGGCTAACTGGGGTTGCCAAATTGCCTGGAGTGTGTGCTTGTGTGCCATGTGATGGATTGCCACCATGTTCAGGGTTTACTGTGCCCAGAGTCCCTGTAACAATAGTTATAACTACAGTATATCTATAAAATTATATATATCTATTACAATTATCATTACTACAATATACAAGCAGATTTGACTGTACTACCAACTGTAAGGCAAATCACAGCTGGATATTAATGTTCCCGCTCAAATAAATTTTCATTGCTAAAGTAACAACTTACACAATTCACAGGTCAGATGCTCCACATAAACCGAATATCTATCAGAGATGTATCATCATGTATCATGACATGGTGAAGATTTAAACATTTACGGTGCTGTGAAAAAACATTTGCCCCCTATTTTTGCAAAATTGTTGCACATAATGATTCAGATCATCAAACAAATTTTAATATTACACAAAGATAATCCGAGTAAATACAAAATGCAGTTTTTAAATGATGAGGGGAAAAAAAGCTGTCAAAACCTACCGGTACCCATGTAAAAAAAAAAGTAACAAGTTTTTCACATTACTGTGGAGAAATTTTGGACCACTTTTCTTTGCAGAATGGTTTTAATTCTGCCACTTGACTTTGGCTAGGCCACTCCAAAACCTTAATTTAGTTTTTTTGAGCCATTCAGAGGTGGACTTGCTGGTGTGTCTCATGTCATTGTCCTGCTGCATAACCCAAGTGGGCTTGAGTTTGAGGCCACGATCTGATGGCCGGACATTTTCCTTCAGGATTTTCTGATAGAGCGCAGAATTCATAGTTCCATTAATTATAGCAATGATCTAAATCATTTAAATGACAAATATAAAAATAAAAAAAAAAGCATATCAGGGATGTCTGTTGTCATGCAGACTATATACAGTACAACATTCTCACAAGCCATTTTAATATGAACACCTGCACCAGCTGATCTTCAAACATCAGTATTTATACAAAATGGCATAAAGAAAAACTACTACAACAAAATAATGCATTAAGCAGCATTTTCAGCTGATCATGTTGTTTCAGGTTGACAGGAAGTCTACAGTGAATCAAATAATCATGTGTGGCTATTGATCATGAGGAGCACAAGAGGTCAACACAGCATCTCAGAATGCACATTACGTCAACCTTTAAGGCGGATCTGTCTACAACAATGGAAGACCATGTTGCCGAAATAATTTAAGCATGGCATTGCAATCTGGTAACTAATAATCAGATATGGACATGAAGTTTAATGTGTTATTTGATCAGTCAGTATAGGAGAATATTAACCTTGATGAACACAATGTGCAACATGGGGCTATAGGAAAATAATCCATGATGAGACAAAGTGATGCTGGTGCATGTGATAAATGACCAACATGGAGCTGATTTTTGGTTACTATTCAAATGTGGATTATTTCCTAATAATGGCACATCGCACAATGTTTTATTTCATTTTACAGCAGCAATTTGCCAGCACAAGCACAACAATCCATTTCTTTACATAGTCACAAATGAAATTTTATGTTTTTAACCAATTCAAAAAAACATTATAAATAATGTTAAACAGCTTCAGTAGCTTCAGTAGTCCAGCTTAAATTTTTTCATTAAGCTATTGATACAAAAAATAAAACAAATTATTTCGAATTTCACACATTTTTTTCTTAACCCAGGGTGGAACGTGTTAACAATCTGCAATCGATTAATCATTAATAATTTATGATAGCAAAATGCACACTTTTATTAGTTCAGGTTTTATTTAAACAGGTTTAGCAGCACAATACCAACAAATTAGTTTTGAATTAATGAAGCACGAACAGATTAAACAAACAGAAAAAAAAAAAAACAGAAGAAACCTGCCTGTCTTTGTGTCCTTATTTAAAAACAAGGCTGATTAAAATACAATATATTGTTCACCGTCGTACAAGTTAAGAGATAAATAAGCGATGGAGAAATATTTTGCAAAACAATCTTTTAATCTGTTATATTCTTAACAGCAACCTCCCTGGAGTGGCATGTTACTTGAAAGCAAAGAGTGAGAAAATGTTTTAAAATCTTTCAGATGGCAGGAAATTTTCTGACAGTAGAGACTCCTTCCATCAATTATAACTGTCTCAACATGTTATTTTTATTTTATTTTATTTTTTACATTTTTGTTATAATTATCCCTGGAGTCCAGGTGTGCCATACAAGTCTTCGTAAATTATCCATTACCATATTAGAATTTTAAAATAGAACATTAATCAACACCTTCAGATTAAACAATTTAACAGCACTGTAGAATAAGAACAGTGCTGCATTGCGCTGTTTTGTTAGATGATGAAAGTAAAAAAAAAAAAGGGAGGCAGAAAAAGAGATTGAATGAGACAGACATGAATTTAATCTTTTAAAAAGTTTTTATTCAGGGGTGGGAGTGTAATGTAACAGGAAGTGGAGGAGGTGAACGTGCACTATCAAATTAAAAAGCCGGACAGATTTGCTGACTCAGAGCAGGGAAGGGGCGGGGTATTTTCCTGCAGGGAGCAACTGCAGTCGTTTGCAGCTGGAATACTCATGAGCATGGTACAGTACAGCAGTAGTACTGCCCCCCACCCCCACCCCTACACTCACACAGACATCAGAGCGCTCACTGCAGTAGGCCAGTCAGCACATATGTAAAACAGGCTTGAAAGCTAAACGTGTCCTTTGCAGTAGTACCAGGATGTCCTTGTCTTCTTTGCAGGACATCCCTTCTTAGAATAGCAGCTACAATTCTTATTGATATATATTTTTTAGCCACCAGGTGTAGCTAAAGCCTTTCATATTGTTTTTATTTTTGGCTTGGGTCTCTCAGTGATCTCAGGATAATTAAGTTGAACCAGTAATGCTAAAGGGAATGAGATTATGTTAAGGAGTGTCACAAGATCTGATTTGATTCCTGATGCAAAATTAATGGTCACATAATAACAATATGCATAGTGCTCATGACTACAGACATCATCACCAAGCAACTTGATATATCATGTAAATTTAGATTTCTAAAAAGGAAACCTAGTGGCAAGGAAAAACTTCCTGAGAAGACATGAGGAAATTCAAATGATAATTTTATTTGCCACATACATAGCCATACACAGTATGATATGCAGTGAAATGCTTATACAACTGCCAGCAACCTAAAAGAAAAGTACAATTCAAATTTAAATTGAAACTGCCTTGTGCCCCAAGTCTTCTGAGATGGGCTTCATGTGGCCCGTGACCCTGAATACAGGATAAAGTAGTATAAAGTGTATGAGGTGTTAACTGTTCATTACTCAAAAGGGAACATTCTCCTGAGTGACACCAGCATTTGTATAATATTGGACATCGTAATGGTGCAGAGGGTGGTGTCTCAGCCTTACGGCACTAAGGGTTTCCAAAAGTTGTTCGAGACTGAACTCAGCTTACCGTTGGTGTGAAGATTACCATGAAGATTACCAGTTTCCTCCCAGGAAACATGCCCTTTTTCCTGTATGGATCATGGCACCATGCCAATGCATGCACACACACAACCACACACCTATGCACAAGTCATCAAAACATGCACACAGCGCTTTCGGCTGCTCCCGTCAAGGGGTCACCACAGAGGACCATCCAAATTCGCGCACACAACTTGCCACAGGTTTTGCACCAGATGCCCTTCCTGAGGCAACCCTCCCATTTTATCCGGGCTTGGGACTGCATCCAGTATTTGGAGTTTGGGCATTGGGTGAGAAATGAACCCAGGCTTTCTGCATGGCCCGCGAGAAACCTACCACTGCATGCGTTGGCATGGTGCCGTGGTTCCGATCCAGGGTGCATTCCTGCGTCCCATTCAGCGTTATCAGGATGGTTCCACATACCGTAAATTTTTCTGAAAAAACAAAACAAAACAAAAACAAACCTTGAATGCAATGCAATATGTGCAAAGGAACAGAATACCCACAATGCACCTTGCACTAGGCCTACTAGGTCACCATAGCAGATCAGTTCGTGCTGCAAAGGTCACATGATCACTGTGTTGACGATGTTACATGCTGGTGTAACGTTTTGGCGCAGTGCGAATCATCAGTAGCGTTCGGTCCCACGCGAATCTTCTTCATCGCCATAACAACCGTGAAACAGTTTGCTCACTCGAGCACGAGCGCGCTTTCGCGTTCTCTCGAATTAGGATTACGTCAAAGCGTTGAAGCGCCTGCAGGTGAAGAAAAGGAGGGCACGAGAGCGAGGATAGCGTGCTTCTCCGCTTTCTCATCTCTTCTCCACACACACACACACACACGAGCTTGTACGGAGGTGGGAGGGGGGGTGGAACAGGAGTCGGGTAGCACAAACCGTGACACACACACACACACACACACTCACAAAAAGAGAGAGCTCGCGCTTCAAGGTGTTCATGCATACGCGTGCTAGAGCCCGACTTCCGAACGTGTGAAAAACCAGAGCGTGGGAAAGCAAGCGCGCGCGGGTTTTCTCCGGGGATCTCTGTCTCTCTCCGCGCATCACGGGCACGAGCTGCTGGGTCTGCGCTCGCTCTCCCCGGTGTCCGCCATGGCTCAGGAGAACGGAGAGAGCGCCAGGGACTCGTGGAAAAAACAAGTGGACGACATCAAAGAAATGTTCGAATTCAAGGAGGTCCTCGGCACGTGAGTTATTTTGTATCTTTCTTAATCCCTTTGATCTTTAAACGCCACTCAAAAACTGACATCAAAAGCAGAAGCTGTAAAGAGACATCTTTCCGTAGAGAAAGCACAGCTCTGAGATAGAGAGAGAGATGCCAAGTAAGTTGGTGATGTTTGCAAAACGAAATGCATCACTGCTTCTGCAAAACACGACCTGTGTTTCGCTGGTAAATAAAACGCACATGACCTGCTTTCTGATCTTATTCATGCCTACCGCTTAATACTGCTTATGACATTTCTGTGTCGTGTTTACTGTAAAACAGCGATACGATCCTGAATATCATACCGTGATACATGGATCACGATATTTAGTATTGCCAGTGTGCTACTTTAAATATGATTTTATTTTAATGCACTTCAACCTGGATAACAAAACAATCATTAAATGGAAGAATTAAACATGACCGAGATGTGCTGTTATAGGAAACACAACCCTCCTGTGTCTGAAGTGTGTTATTTTATATATTCAATATTTTTTATTATTATTTTTTTTTAGTGGAGTATTTTAACCCTCTTATACCTCAGCAGTTTCCAAACGTTACAGTTTGTGTAAAGGATTAATGACCAACTAACCATTAATAGTTACTCGCAATGCTGTAGAACATTCACGAGACAATTAATCACTTCCGTTACTGTACTGTACTCGTAACAGCTGGTCGATCTGTCACCGAAAAAAAAGGCAACGCAAAAATAACACAGCTTGTCATGCTGCTGAGAAACTGAAGAAAGACTTTCCCATGGTGAAAAAACAAGGCACATGAGACTATTTCTATAAATATTAAATAAACACCGCATTAAAGAAACCTTTACAACATCAACAATTAGGCATAAAAAAATCCTACAACATATTTTTAAAAAATTGAATATTATTAGAATTAGGCTAATCACGCATGCTCCTGTTAATAAAGAAACAACAATAACATAACAGAATGTTTGTTTTACATCACACATTATTTGTTCATGCTTATCATGTGTGTTAAAACTTTGTGTGCGTGATGGCAAACACACTGTGGGTTAAAAAAATAATCCTCTTGACATCCGTGCTTTCCCTTTGTTACGTAAATAGCAACTAGTTTGTTTGTTTGTTTTTCTCCCTCCATTGCCTTGCGATGATCTAAAGCAGCAGTTTTGCTTGAGCATGAGGGTCTGAGTGGCAAAATGAGAGCCGAGTCTCTTCGCCTTAGTATTGATTCATGAGTCAGTGTGTTTTACAGCTTGCCAAAGCAATTTTTCTTTGTCACAGTGGCTGCGGTATTTTTATAGCCTAATCCCTTCATGCAGTTGACAGTTTACTGGAGTAACCCTCATGGATTATGGCATGGAAGTAATCCTGTTTCCTCTTCAGGCAGCAACAACAAAACCTCTCTGGTTTATAAAATAATGTATAAGCCATAATACAGGCTTCTGGTTTGATGGATGACTGACACCCTCAAGGTTGTGCCACACAGCAGGGGCCGTGTTTTCAGTTTGTGTGTGTGACCGTGTATCCCAGAGCTCAGTTTATGACTGCACATGGAAAACGCCCCCATAAACCTATTGCTGAGCTGATGAGGCGGTTCTGAGCATGGTGCTAGGACACACTGCCGTCATAGCAACCTGCGAGCCAGGAGTCATGGCAACTTGGACAGGCCTTTGCCAAGCAGTTGTCTGATAGCCTTCCTGATCTTCATCTACTGCACGCTCACATGTACACCTCATTCTTTTCAAATTGAGATTCAGCTGTTTGCTTGGTCTCCGCAGGCTTGCTTGTGCTTTGTGAGATGTTGTCCTTAATTAGCTACGAAGTATATAATGTACCAATATACTGAATGTAATCGGTTATCCCTTATCGGGGGACTGAGCCGGATTATACAGATTGGTATTTTTGAGTAAAACTGGTTTAAGAAGCTTAACAAATGATCACGGTTCACTTTATTTGTCTTAAGTCTTATTTGGATGGGATGAGGTGCCATCATTCTAAGATCTCTGATTTTTACATTCGTCTAAATCAACCAAGCTGGTGTTTTTGTTTTCTTCTGTCTCCGGAGAAAATGTACTGACCAAGTTACTGTCTTTATTTTGATCAACCCTGCATTTGATGAATGTAGTCTCTTCTGGCTAGACGGCTGTTTTAAGCAGGCAGATGCTGACACTGACTCTTCTATTGGGATAAAGTTACATATCATATTTCACTTGTCTAGCATGCATATTAGAGATGGGGGGGGGAGGTCTTTGTGTAACCCATCACAATTCTTTTGTGTGGCCACGCTGACTCGAGAATCAATTTTTGTAAATGAATTATATGTTTATATATATAGTAAACCTATGTGGTAGGAGCAAATTATTTTGCAGTTTTTAAGTTTTTTTAGAATTTTAACAAAATGAAAAATATATATAAATATAATATAATATAATATTATAGGGGATTATATGAATAGATTGAGACTTTTTATTGAGACATATTACACACTCATGGTCCGCGTCAAAACGGAGATGTGCAATCCCTGAGGCCGATTAAAGGGACACATATAATGATGGTTACAGGAGTGGACAAAATTGCTAGGCTGTTTTATCGTTCGTAGGTTCATTGAAAATGCTGCTCCTGATGTGGTTTCTCATTCTCAAAAAAGAAAATTTTATATTGAATTCCATAAAGCAATTTTGTAAGCTTTATGACCGCTCCTAGCAGTTCATTTTGTAAATTCTATCTGCTGATAAAATACACACATTGACTGAAAAGACATTCTGGCATCAATAGAAATAGTTTTTACTAGTTGAGTCATTTACATTATATAGATAGTTGAATGTTTGGAAACAGTGAGTGCAATGCAAAACTGCCATGAACCTCCGATAATAGCACATGGAGGAAAGATAAAGCCAGGGACTCAAATATTGTACATGCGTGGTGGGAGTGGAGGAAAAACGCTGGTCATAGTCAGAATGTTAGCCCGAGAGATTAGAACATAGCATATGGCAAAATTTCCTGTGATTTTGAATAGTTTTTATTTATTATTTAACTTAAGGAAAAAACTAACTCACATTGCTGGCCAAAAGCATGGAACTATACCATGAAGGTTTCAATAAAGAAACTTTATATTAACATATTCCATAAGATCATGCAGTGTATCATTTTCTAGAAATACATAAATATCAGTTATATCACTGTCTGCTTTTTAATCATCTCACAATAGATGATAATAAATAAATATGATGGTCAATAATCAAATAATACTCTTTGTGATCATTAAAAAAATAATAATAATTTGAGCATGTCTGATGCAAACATCCTTTTAAAAAAAATTTTTTTGACCTTCTGACCCGAAGGTCCTCTTTTATTGTTTTGAGTGCCTTTTGCTTCTGACCGTGGACCTGTTTGTGCTCAGGATTCTGCTATTCATTATCTTCCCCTGCTCTGAGCCATTAAACACCAATTACGCATATAATTTTGGATCACTACTTGGCTTGAGTTGATTGCTGATGCTATCAGTAATCCCAGACAGACTGATTGACGTGAAGGATAATGTTTTCTTAATGACAGAAAAATGTGCTATGTGGTATTGAAGTTGGGGTTATGACTCAGGAATGTATGCAATTAACGTATGCCAACATGCCATTAAAAAAATGTAGAATAAACTGTTCAGTGAACATGAGAATATGATTTCTACGCCATTACCTTATTTAAAAAATGATGTAAATTCATATTCAATTCAAATCAATTCAATTTTATTTGTATATCGCTTTTAACAATTGGCATTGTCCCAAAGCAGCTTAACACAATCAAAAGTATTATTTAAGTTTGTATGGAATTTGAATGTGTATGAATCAAAA
>JAQMYJ010000004.1:5482537-5500645 GCA_030014305.1 Clarias laeviceps | reverse complement strand
GAAGTTGCACTACATTGTTGATCTTGTTTGCCTTTATCTGTTTTATCTGTCTTAATCTGTTTTAAGGAGAATTCACTATTCTGTTCAATAAATGCAACATATTTCCAAAGTCAATAAGTAATTTCGTGGTTTCAATCATGACCAAAATAATCGTGATTATGATTATTTCCATAATCGAGCAGCCCTACAGGTATGTATGTATTGTGTTTATTGTGAATGTGTTTATTCATTGACAAAACTAGATATCTGATAAAGCAGCAAATAAGTATTACTAAGTAGAACTGGACAATTTAATGATAGTGTGATATAAAGTGTCATTTATATCACTTTATGTCAAAAACAATGGGTGAAACATTACTGTTTACTTAATTTATTATTATTATTATTATTATTATTATTTAATGAATGCCATGATTATAAATATGTCAAATACATGTTAAGCTCAAAAAGGAACAAACTAATTACACATTATTGTACATTATAATAATGATAAATGTTTTCTCTATATTGGATCCTGAAACTGAAACCCAAGCTAATCTTCAAGCTAGCTTATGAAGGTGAATGATTTGAATGATTTCTAATTTCTAATAATTTCAAAACTAGCTAGTAATGTCATAAAAGAAAAGTTTCCTTTATAATTGTTTAATGACATTGATCCAGTATCCAGTGTCGGCTGCTTCCGTTGAGGGGTCGTAACAGTGGACCATCCGATCCGCACAGTAACTTAGCACAGGTTTTTAATGCCTGATGCCCTTCTTGATGCAATCCACCCATTTTATCTGGCCTTGGGACCAGCACTGTATCCAGTGGCTTCAGGTTTGGGCATTGGGTGGGAAATGAACCCGGGCCTTCCACATGACAGGGGAGAAATCTACCACTGAGCCACCAGGGCCCAGTGATCCAGTGATCCAGTATCCAATACTTTGTGATATTATGTGACATAAGCCTATTGTATGTTGTCATGCTAATAAACACACTACTCAAGACAACAGCAGTCTACTGTAGCTCTAGCTATATTTCACACTTAATGAAAGCAATCAAAACAAAGTAAAATGCAACTGTTTTTTAAGAAAATATCAAGAGGAAGAATTTGTGTTTTCCTACAGAGCACAAAAGTTAAGTACTTTTAAAACCTGGAACTCAACACAAGGAGTTCATTGCTTGTAGCAAGGTGAGAGAGGCGGCACAGGGACTTAGTGGTTAGTGATGTCACCTAGCACCTCCAGGGTCTGGGTTCGATTCCCACCTTGTGTCATGGAGTTTGCATGTTCTCCCCCGTGCTTGGTGGTTTTCTTCCACATACTCCATTTTTTTTCTTCCACTGTCTAAAGACATGTAGGTTAGGCGTTCCTAAATTGCCCATAGTGTGTGATTGACAATCGGCGTGCAGCTGGCAATAAAACCCCTTAAGTAACTGCCACAGAAACAGCGGCTATACCTCCAGGGTGGGGAGTATCCGTCGCCCAATACTTAAACGTGTTGATGCTAAATAAGTACTTTAAAAGGATTCGCTGATGTTGGTCATTACCAACAAGCGATTTGGGCACAATGAAAGCACTCATGTACAGAACTGTGTTTAAAAAAAACTTGGAAAATGAGCAGGCGTGAGATTTTTGCTCTTTAGTTGGCTAGCTAGCTAACATGTGGCTACTCTGTTTGTTGTACTGTAGATCATATTGATCATCCCAAGTGCATATATTTACATATATACCGGGATTTGCTTGATCAAAGCATTCTAATCTTCTTGCCTTAAAAAAAAGACAGATTTTTTTGCAGATCTGAGCTACTATATCTAACAAACTTACATGTTTATTTATAGCTAACTACCAAGCTGAAGTTATTCGTTAAAATGCTACTTGGTTCTGTTAGCTTATGTGCTCTGCATGCAGCATAGATATTCCATCCATCCATCTACTAACCTCCGTAGTCCAACTAGGGACCATTGCATTTTTATTCCCATTTGTACGACCGTGGTAGGACCTCCAGTCAACACTCATGCTCATTGATTCACTACGAGCAATTTGGAAACACCAATTAACCTTATCTACATGTCTTTAAACTGTGGGAGAAAACCGGAGAACTCGGACGAAACCCACCAAGCACGGGGAGAACGTGCAAACTTCATGCACACAGACCCGACGCGGGTGTCGAACCCAGGACCTGGAGGTGCAAGCCGCCAGTGCTAACTATTAAACCGCCAGTATAGATAATGCTTTGTGTAAATTGAGATTCTAATTAATTTATATTATATTTTAAAGAAATTTCCAACACAGTTTATTCCAGTTCATATAGTAACTTTCTGTGAAACTCGATCCTTTGAAAATGTAACTGGCTTGTCTTGCGGCATCCTCTGTGGATATGTACTTAGAACATCTGTTTATTGTAACACTGTCGTGTTTTGCAACCAGTTCGTTTAAAGGCAACTGACTTTCTTTAACAAGTTAACACAGGTCTCAGAGCACCGTTAAAGGGTGTGTTAATGCTCCAGCTGAAGCACCTCTCATACAGTGCATTTATTCATACTGCAGACTCCCTTTATTTCACTCCACCGTCAAATGTGCTGTTTCTGTGTTTCTGTAAATGAGTGACTTTTGAGTCACACCCCTCCAGAGAACAGCAGGGCTGAACAGTAGGGCGCAGGGTATATGAGGTCACATTTGGGGGAAACTCTAATTGCTTGTTTAAGGCCCTGAACAATATAAAAATAGAAACTCGCATTTCTTTTTGTTTATACAAGCACATTCAGTACCCACCTGAATGTCTGTCTAAAAATGACTACAAAGTGAATCGTGTATAATGTGCAGTTGAATTCATCGCAGCAAATAGCTTTCATTTACACAACAGTTACAAGTTAGGATTGAGCTGAGCTTTTTTTTTTTTATTATTATTATTTTTTTATAATACTGACATGATGGTGTTGTTTTTGTAGCGGCAGATCATTATATTGTCAGAACATCTTGTTCAGAATCTTTTGCGATTATGATCGTAATCCCGTGCTGGCAGGTTGCCGAAGTATCATCTTTACAGCCCTTGTGAGGCACTTTCATTGACCTCATTAATGCAGGTGATTAATGCTGTGTCACACACACACTCTAAACATAAACCCAGTCACCAAAAGGAAAACATTTTGTCCCTTTGCTTTTGGAGGTAATTTATGAAGTCCTCAAAGGGACATGAAAAAAAAAAACATAAAAGAAGAAAAATCTATTACTAATCTAAATGTATTTTGTGAGATCTTGCAAACCCTGAGTGCGTCATACACTTTCAGGTCTTTTTAAACTGTGCTTCAAACATGATTTCATGCGAGCAGTTTTACTAAAGTGTTTCTTCTCCTGTTATTTATCTTTTTCCCTTCTTTGTCCCTTTAGGTTTACCATAATACATTTTCTTAACTTCATCTACATGCCTATTAAATTACCTATGAAATTACTTTACATGTTGTTGTGTTTCCTTTTAAAGCAAGTGGGTCAAAGATCTGACCAAAGATCTGAACATATACATTATACGTACTTCTTGATGAATCTAAACAGATTCAAAAACAGTGGCTTAGCAAGCCGGCTAAATAAGTAGCCGCGTGTTTAACAAGTGCTTGTTTTTATCCGTGTGAGATTTCTCATTGCCGTTTTTGCTCATTGCGACTTGTTCGGTTTCCAACCTGATTGGCAGCCGCGAGAGTACTGGGCTCCCTGTAGGGACGAGGGACGGGTTCAACATGAGGCAGTAAAATAAAACCGTGTCCATAAACAAGCTTTCTGGCAATTGAGCTCACAAAGACGCACACACATTTTACAGTACCTCAGTATTGCCAAAAGCCATCTCGTGCACACATTATGTGTATCTCAACTGCATGCTGTAGTTGCATAGACATGATGCATCATGGTCAGTGTAACCAGCAATGTCTTCGAAGTGAGGTCATACATGTTTGAATCGAGTTCAAGAATTTGAAGGGGGAATGAACGCAAAAACAAAGTCCAAACATATTTTCAACAAACAAGGGTTTAAAAAGAGAAAACTATGGTGGGAAGTTACACAAACAAGAAGTACATACAGCTCATGTCTGTTGCTAAGTAGTGGATGCAGTTGGACAAGGACACAATGAATCGTAAACATTTTTCGCCATTTTCCCTTTCAATTAAAATAAGAGTATCTACAAAATCTGTTTTTACTTTTTCTATTGTGGTATGCATAGACATGCAAAACGAAGGCAGACACCATACTGTATGTTTATGATCGATAGATACGTTATTGAGCATGAAGGAAATTTCAAACATCCAGTAGTAAAGACAATACAGTAAGCATGTAGTCGCTATTGACTAATCAAAAATGTAGATAAAATCTGTAGGATGAAGCTATTAAGCTGGCACGGTGACGTAGTGGTTAGCACTGTGTGGAGTTTCTATGTTCTCCCCGTGCTTGGTGGGTTTTCTCCCAAAGACGTGGGGGTGGCTTGGCACCCCCTCCAGGGTGACCCTGTGCAGAATAAGAGGTGTATGGAATGAGTATATGACTCAAGAGATTTAGCTATTAATATGTTCTAAGTTTTTTCAGACCTTACTTGAGTGGCTTTACGAGCAACAGGTCGCATAGGTAAAGAACGAGTGGGATGTTCTTAACAGACTTCAAGACTTCATGCAGTTCTGAGTCAACCAGGTCAGGTCATTTCGAGGAAAGAGAAAAATATTAACAAAATCATGACCTGGTTGACTCAGAACTCCATAAAAACATCTTTCAGCAGACTTGAGTCAAGGTTACTATTTTTCTCTTTTCATTAAATCGAACTTACATCTGTTTAACGGAATGAAGGGTATTTTAAGATTCCTAGCTCTAGGAAAGTACACCAGACTGACCAACAATCCAGGCTCTTTGAAAATCATAAATGTAATGTTCACATCTAAAAATGTTAAGCTGGATATTAATTTGGGGTAGCAGTAGTAGCTTTAAGTTAGGGTTAACACACTGGGTTACTGATCTGTGGTTCGAACTCCAGCTCCACAAAGCTGCCACTGTTGGGCCCTTAAGCAAGTCCCTGAATCCTGTCCACTCCACAGGGGCTGTATCATGGCTTTCCCTGCACTCTGACCCCAGCCATAATGTGTGTGTGTGTGTGTGTGTGTGTGTGTGTGTGTGTGTGTGTGTGTGTGTGTGACAAATACAGCCTTTACTTACTTAACTTACCTTACATCTTGTAGATGTACTGGACTTATTTGTGTCCGCAATACCAAGAGACTCTAAAACACCAGTGTTGATTTTCTGGGCACTTTAAGAAAATGTGATAAGAGGCTTTCTCAGACACCTCTCAGACCCGTTACTCTGCCGACAGATGTCCCGTGTCGGCACACTTCCTGATTATTTTCTCTCATTTTTAAAGGTGTTCGTGCTGTGAGAATGATAGTGTGAATAGAACTGTGTACGGTGTGATACTACATCAGGATTCTTCACAATATCAAATTCTCTGAATGTCATTACAGTTCAGAAGGTATGGAAGCAATAGGGCCTTTGTTTGTATGGACTCGGAAATACACCAGTGATCTACAAACATCTCCACATGTCTTTTTGAAAATACTCTCGTCCTTTTCCTGTACATTAAAGTTTTACGTCTCATTCATCCCAAATGGGGAAAGGTTTAATTAACACAATTTGCACATGCAAACTAGTCAAAATCACTTACACTGACACCTGTGTGGGAATTTAATGAAATATTCAGAGATTTCTGATGTCTCAGATATACTGTATGACATGATCTTGAAAATAGCTCCATTCTAATGCTGGTAACGTTAGATTAAAGACAAAACTACAACCATCCTTTCTATTAGATAAAAGGACAATAAATGTACTGAAGCTCTAAATAATAAAAAGATATTCTGTCTCTGTGATTTTCTCCCACATTATCTGGGTACGGAATGTTGTTACTAACATTTTAGAATAGCTTCATACTGGTTAACTAACTTGTTTTAGTCGGACAAGTAGGGTTTTAGTATCTCCATGTACACTCCACATACACTGCTGGGTCATATATTTTAACTAGCAAAACACAACATTAGCATATCAAGCATAATTTGTTCTGGCAAGGTTAGCTAGCTAGTTGTTAGCTAGCGCACTGGTTATGAGGGTAATGTTTCCAGGTAGTTTGTTATCCTTCACTCCAGATCAGTGGGCTGGGCTTACAAAGTTTGCACTTTTTTCTTAACCAAGAGTTGAACATGTTAGCAGTAAATAATCAATTAATCACTAATTGTTAACATTAACAACAGGCGCTTTTTTTTCTAACAGGACAATCGCAACAATTAGTTATGTAAGACAAATTAATTAAGTCTAAATAATATCAGGATTCAAATCAGGACTAGCTGTCTATGAAGATCGCTAGAAATACAGTGTAAAACATCGCTCATCATCTGGACAGTAATTGCACCCTTTTGTATTGTACGAGTTAAAATATAATTGAGCTACGGAGTATTATTGTGCAAAACAATTTTATCAGCTAATACATTTTTAATCGGTTTAATTCTTAATGGCAATTAATCAACAAATGATTGCAGTTTTACTAAGAAAGTTTTTTTTACCATTTTTAATCTTCTATTTGAAATATAGAAATGTGAAGTTAGCTTTGGTGGAGCTTCTTCATCAGGAGGTGAAACACAACACAATCTTTCCAGACAGGCAGGTGTGGCTCTGTGGTAAAAGCTCTAGGTTTAATGATCAGTGGTTATGCTTGAGTTTAGGTTCTGGTTGAGCCAAGGTCCTTGAGTCTTTCTGCTTCAGGTGTGTGCGAGTTAAAACTGATATTCAGAAATATTCAGATGATCATTGCGTTGTCCATCCTCTAAGTGTAAAACTAATCCAATTCGAAAGTAAAGAGATTTTTAAGAACAAGTTTCGTCTAAAATCTAATACTTTGCATGTAAGCAACGAATCACATTGTTGTGATAAAATGAACGACAGAGTGCCCGTGGAAGTTTGTTTCCCAAAGTGAGAAAAGCAATAATTGCTAGTAAAATGAATCTCGCCCTGGTTTGCCATCAGACACTGAAGATGAAACAACACGTTAAATTGTTCCCCCCTCTCCCAAGATTATTCCTTCTGTTCACATTTAATGAGAAAGTGGAAGGTTGACGTTCCTGATTGTGGCATTTGTCTCAGGCACTGGAGCCCAGAGGGAAGACGGAATCGATTTAAAAACTATGCAATATTCATAAACATGACAGCGTTATAATTCAGCTGTGTGATTTATAGAGCTGTTTGCTTGTCTAGTAATTTAAGGGTCACATTTATTGTGCCCCGATACAGCAGTTTGTGTGTAAACGAGTTGTGTGAATGAATTTCGAAACTCTAAGTTTACAGTTTATTGTCACAAACTAGGATGATGGAGTAGTTCTTTAGAAATGAGTTACAGTATGTGAACAATGGTCGCATTTAAAAAAAATAAACTGTAGTATTTGGACAAAGCTTCTTGGTTGCTGCAAATGACTGCCTGTCGCTTTATCCGTATGATTTGTTTCGGATGTATCTCGATGAAATTTCAGCTCGGCTTATAATGGCTCCTGATTCAGACGCGGACAAATTAGTAGCCTGAGCAGATTTAATGTGTAAGAAAAATTACCTTTATAGATTTCTATTCAGTATTATATATATATATATATATATATATATATATTTTTTTTTTTTTAGCTGTAAAGGACATGATCATGTTTTTTGTTTGTATCTTTTAAACTGTATTAATGCATTAATAATTTAATTTACTTACCTTCCTGACTTCTTTTTTTTATTTATTTATTTGAAATCTCACCATGTTAGCTAGTACTTTTAAGCATAGATAATTAGAAAACCAAAACCTGGGACCGAGCAGCCATCTGGATCGTGACCCTTTTATTCGAAATGAACTTATATCTAATAAACTGAAGCAGTCTGTACCTTAATCATGTCATGTCAAGTGCTACAGTATGAGAGATGATATACTGATCAGTGATGAAGTGGACTAATCATGACAAATGTGAGTTTCTCCTTCATTATTGTTCTATTTCATTTGCACTGCATTTATTTATGGAGAGCTTTGTTCTTGTCTTTTTTTTACAGTATGTAAGCAAAACCAGCATGCACGTTTCTGTATTGTACTGTCAGATTCAAGTGCCCCACAGTGCAGAACAGAAATGTCATGAGGTTGGTTGGGATCTGATCCAGCTCCTCCTACCTGGATGGAATAGAGCCAAAAGTCAGGCTAGATGAGAGTGTTTCGTGCCATACACGCTAATGGCTCTGCAGCAAAGTCTGTCCAAGCTTATTCTAAATTATAGCTAAACAACAGCTAAAAAGCACATGAGCAAACTGTATTTTCGATTGTATATACAGTAAGAATCCACAAAAACACCTTATGACCAATCAGATTCAAGAGTCCAAAATCACCGTAATATAATATTTTACAAACAGTATTGTACTCTTGCAGCTTGTTCTTCAGATGTTTTATCGATTTGGCACTTCTGGAGATCAAACAATACAATTTACAGACTGCATCAAAATGTCAGCTATTCATTGGAAAATCCTACTCATATTATACGTTGTGACTCATTCAATCACACTACTTAAGTGAGTATAAGAAAGAAATGTAAAAATAGTAATCACATCCTAACATATACGAGGGGCGCTGAGATCAAATCGGGACTTGTGATGGAATTACTAGCGAATGAAGCCGAAAACCCGACTGATGTTTACAGAAAACTTCAAGCACAGTACTGTGATGAGACTCTTGGCTGCATTAAAACATTTGAATGGTGCAAACGGTTTAAAGAAGGACGACCCCGGACGAGGTGGCTCGGAGCGCACTTCAGTAGTTCCATTAACTTTCAGCGAGTGGAACGCCTGATGCTTGAAAATCCACGCAAAAGTGGTCACCAACTTGTAGAAGAGGCGCATCTGTCTATGTGAACTGTACACACAATCATTCACCAGCACCACTTGCACATTACAGGAACTCGGCTGGGAGTTATTGCCACACCCCTGTACAGTCCTGACCTCAATCCAAGCCATTTTGGGTCATTAAAGGAGTTCCTGGGAGGCCAGCTTTTAGGACGTGAAGCAGGCAGTCCGATCATGGCTCTGGTGTACCGAGAAAACCTTCTACCTCGATGGTATCCAAGCACTAGTGAAACGTGTAGCATTAGTGTAACAGGGGTTTATATACTGTAGAGAAACAGTTTTACATAACTGTGTTCTGTTATTCTGTACAATCAAAAGTCCTGATTTGACTTGAACAACTTTCGAGCTTTTATGTAGCTTGGTAAAATCTTTAATGCTCTAATCTAAATCGCAGCATTTAAAAACGGCTCTAAATCATTTAGCTTTGCCTCTTGCATCGGCTGTATTAAGCTGAAGCCAAGTCTTTCAGGCTGGCTTCATGTTCTCTGCTTACATCCTCGATCCCTATCTCTGCTGCTAAATGAGGATCGGGTAAGTGCGCACTTTGTGCAGCATTGTGACAGACCGTTGGCCATTTGGAGGGCAGCCACCGGTGTGGAGGTCTCTGGGCTTTCATTAGCTGACTCATATTACTGCCTCCTTTGTACACCTCTGCTCTCTTCTTTGTGAAACGTGGACTAAAAAGTGTTTGATCTGAAGATGATGAATGAATTAAAAAGAAGCAGTTTTTTTTGAGGAGTGAGTGAAAAAAATCCGGAAAGGTTTAAATCATTTAGAAATATAACTGCTTTTATTACAAACAAACAAGTGACTGTATATTGCATTCAAATGGATTGGATTAGGTAATGTATATAATAATATAATAAATATTAATAGGACATTGCAGATACATTTTGCGACATGGACGACATGCATATTATATGGTTGTAGTTACAAGAGTGACATTTTGTCATGTGTTACACATACTAAATATATACAGTATATAAAATGTAACAAAATATGGTAAAATATTGCAGTATAAAGTGTTTTCTACAGAACTAATGAATAGAATGTACAATTTAATATACAAATATATATACTATATATAATGTATATACACAATGTCATGAAAAATAATTTGCCCCTGCCTCATTTTTTTATTTATTTTTTTTTGCATGTGTCACACTCAAATGATTGAGGTCATCAAACACATTTTTATATTACACAAAGATAACCCAAATCAATGCAAAATGCAGTTTTTAAATGATTTTGTTCATTAAGAGAAAGAAGTACCCGACCCTATGTGGAAAATGTAATTGCCCCCTTGCTACATACATAATGAATGAACTGTATTTTTGGGAAACTGAGTTAGTGAAGGCAAGTTTCACTTGCCACACCCAGACGTGATTTACTGCCAGACCTGTTAGACCAAGAAATCACTTAAGCAGAACCTGTCTGGCAAAGTGAAACACGCTAAAATATCTCAAAAAAGCAACATGATGTAAAGAAATTCAAGAACAGATGAAAACAAAGTAATTGTATCAGTCTGGAAAGGGTTAAAAAGCCATTTCTAAGGCTTTGGGACTCCAGCGAACCACAGTGAGAGACATTGTCCACAAATGGAACAGTGGTGAACCTTCCCAGGAGCTGCAGGCCTACCAAAATTACTCCAAGAGCACAACAGAAATAGTGTTGGATTCAGATTAGTGTAGTTTTGCGAGTCATGCAGCTGGATGCTTTAATGAGCCTGCTGGAGAATATGCCAGAGTTATTCTAGTAACTTTGATATGGAGCTGCTTCTCTGCCAAATGGAAAATGAATCTGCAGAGAAGACAGACATTTTAAACAGACCCTCAAATATACAAGCAAGAAGACATTGCATGGCTTGACCAATCTCGTGACTCAAATCCTATTGAAAAGTTCCAGAGGAGTGTGAAGTAGTGAGACCAGTAGTGGGAACTTTGCAACCTTGGAGAATTAAAGATGAATTAAAATCTGCGGGATTATAGAGGAATGGATCAATTTTACCACCATAAATACAAAAATAAGTTAAAAATTATTTAAAAATCTATATCTATGTTGGGAGTCAATACGCCAGAGTTATTGTGTGTATGTAGTGTTCATGGTGAACTATTAGTTAGATTTTTTTTTTTCTTGGTATATTTGTAACACTTAAATGATTCAGATAATCAAACAGATTTTAATAAGACACAAGTTGAACTGTTTGGAAGGTGCGTTCCGTTACATCTGACGTAAACTAAAAACTAACACATTGTTTGATAAAAAGGCCATCATATCAACAGTCAATCATGGTGGTGGTAGTGTGATGGTCTGGGGCTGGACCTCGCTTCAGGACCTGGACGACGGGCCGTAATTGATGGAACCATATATTGTCCGCTCTACCAGAAAATAATGAAGGAGAATGTCTGTCTGGCGGAGAATATTCGCCAATTTGTGATTTCAAGTTCAAGTGAACTTGGGTTATGCAGCAGGCCAGTGATCCAAAACACACCAGCATATCCGCCTCAAAAAACAAAACGAAGGTTTTGGTGTGTCCTAGTGAAAGTCCGGACTTAAATCTGATTGAGATGCTGTGGCATGACCTTAAACAGGCTGTTAATTCTTAAAATTATGCTGAATTAAAACAATTCTGAAAAGAAGAGCGGGCCAAAATTCCTCCACAGTGACGTGAAAGATTCATTGCTTGATTGATTGCAGTTGTTTAGGGGCAATTATTGATTTTGATTTAGGGGCAATTACTTTCTCACACAGGGCCAGACATCTTTTTGCCCTCAATAAATGGAATCGTCATATAAAAACTGCATTTTGTACTTACTAGGGTTAACTTTGTACAATACTAAAAATGTGTTTCATAATCTGAATCAATTACATGTGACAAATATACAACAAAACAATTTAATCAGAAAGGGAGCAAATACTTTTTCACAGCACTGTAGTCTCAAACAAATAAATAGACCAAATCTCTATGGTGACAGCTAGAAGTCTTTGGATCATCTTCCAAACTAACATCATGTACAAATCTGAAACACAATAGGAAGTCATATACAGCAGCTGTGTGTATCGATTTGCAGTCAGGTGGATGAAATGCAGGAGCATGTTGTCGGGTTTGTTCCAATTAGTCTGAATGATCTCCATACCCAAGCCAGCACCTGTGTACAGACTGTCCTAGAGTTATTATCCTGACCTTGAATCTTTTTTGTTCGGTCCTTTTTGTCATCTTGAAGTAATTTGTAAATGAAGCTTTGCTCCACAGATGCAGCAGATGTTCATAAATCATCCCACATCTTCTCTCATAGCATCAGTAATTGGAGGAGCGCAGTAACAGGCCATGAATATCTTGTGTCCTGTATTACTACAAATGCGAACGAGTTCCAATTTGTAAGTCTAATGTTTGCGCGTCATCTTCTCCCTGATCATAATGATCCCAATCAAGCGATGCTGACGTGCGTCGTCGTCCCCTGGGAGGAGCGCACTCGTCTATGAACTGCTGCTGGGTATCCAGCGTGTGTATGTAACATTTCAGTGGAGCAGTTTGGATCTTCCCAGAGACGTGCTAGAATACGTAAACGTGGATAAAAATGGCTAAGGGTTTATCTGGTGTACAATTATTTAGACACATAAAAATGAATCATAAAATTTTAAAACTACATAAAAAGACAAAGATACAGTAGGATGTATTTGCTGTATCGTAGAAAGATACGGTGATGACGCAGCTAGGTATCGTGATAATATTGTATCGGGTGGATCTTGGTGATACCCATCCCTAGAGACCACCTTCTTCTTCTACTCCAGACAATTTCTAAATCCTATTTAGACCGATGGAGACCTTACAGGGAACGAGACGCCTTAGAGAATATATGTTTTCAAAGTGTATTTCCAAAAAAAACAAAAAGAATCTGTAATAGGCCATGATTTTATAAACACTGGATGAATATTCCACAATCTTGAAGCATTGGCAAGACTTAATCATGCTTTAAATGCCTCTGTGAACATGGAAGGTTAAAGAGATGCTGGTTAGAAGATTTTAAGGTTCTGGATGTGAAAAAGGGCCAAATTAGATCATACGAGTACATTATTATAGACCTTGACATGCTTTAAAAACGAGCAATGTTTCAGATTTTAAGCTGTTGAAGGCTTGCCACACTGGTCCATCCGATGCACATATTTGATTTGGCACATTTTGTTTACGCTCTTCCTGATGCAACCCTCGCATTTTTAATGCTGATTTGGGACCAGCACTACGGATGGCGTGCATCCAGTGGCTGGGGGTTTGGGACATTTTGACTGGGAATCGAGAACCCCGGTCATCAGCTTCAGTTTATATATTTATAACAGACATGATGGAAAGCCAGACACAGAGATACTGCAGATACTCAGTGTGTGATTTATTAAAGGAAATTATTAACATCTGTTTGATCCGTGATCAAACTGACGAGGGTCTAAATCCAGAAATACAGGATATGGACACCACATGAACACATGGTAAGACGTTCCCAAAGGAAGGCAGATATTAAACATAATCTAAACAAAGTAATGCGCACAATGAAGACGGGACAGGAGGAAAAAAAAAACAAAAAAAAAAACACATAATGCGAACTCGAAACAAGCTGGAATATGAAATTCATACCGATGATAATCCAGGCTACTTAAATCTTAAATACTTGGAATCATAATTTGTTGCATTTGTGTTACAAATGGTCATAAGCACCAGTAGTGGTGAGGACTTTGCATTAGCATGACTCTTTATTCATTCATATCATTTCCCTGTAAAATGATTCTAACAGTAAAGTGTAGTTGGAGTAGATTAAGAGGCCTGATGAGCGAGCCACAGCTCATTAAAGCTCTTACTTCTTTTCCCGTTTATTTTTGTGCATCGTCTGCACTGTTCCCGGCTCTGTCAGATGCCCAGCAGTGACTTCCGCGTGTAATTCATGTCCTGAGCTCCAGCATGGGATTTCTTCCTCGCCATGTCGAATGAAGCCCGAGGCGAAACGGCTCACTCTGATGTTTCTGTCTGAGTTCTTACTTTAATACGAGACCAGCCGGTTTAAAAACATCCATGCTTTAGTTTGATCGTTTTTTTCTGCCTTTTGTTATTTAAAAAAAAATCATAAATGATTGTGAACTGAGATCACTTAAACGCTTGGTGGATATCAGCTTTGTTTAATACACAAACACAGTGTGATGTGAACTCATTGGGATTGGGACTAAACAGCTGTGTATCCATACTGTAGTAAGTACTTGTTAATGAGACTCGTCAGAAAAAGGCTTCAGTCTGCTAGAGAGCATAAAGATTGGACTTTGGAGCCATGGAAAAACGCCATGTAGTCTGATGAGTCCAGACCGACCCTATACCAGAATAAAGGGCGCGTCAGGGTAAGAAGTGAAGCGCGTGAAGTGATGCACCCAGGTCTAGACTCAGCAACGTTATGTGGCAATAAAACGAAGTCTGCTGACGACCTGAATGTACTGATGACCAGGTTATCACATCTATGGAGTTTTTCTGACCTGATGGCACGGCCATATTACAGAAGTCAAATTGTGATAGTGTGCTTCTCGGAGCATGAGGAATCATTTTCGCACATGAACTGGCGACCACATTGTGTGCTGTAATCAAGGCAGTCGAATGACATACCTGTATTGGAGTTTACAACTTTTTATTACGCCATCTGTGGATAAAGACATCACATTATCCATAAAAGTGTATTGTGATATAATTCAGCACAATTTGCATTTAATATTATGATCTATCCTGGGGCTGGATTTAACTGTACGATGTAATCCACTTACGTCATTCCTCTGTAACGTTCCTTATTGCTTTGCATTTATTATATGTACAAGTACGTGCAAGGCCGTATAATCCGTACAGAGCATGCATGATGAGGCTTGTAGCGAGAAACCAGTCAGTTTTGACTGGTTTCAGTCATTCCGGATTGTCTGTTGAAATCGCCCTCAGGCTGTCTTTATACTGTTTTTTTTCTCTGTTTGTACTGAGAGTTCAACATGTTTGCTCTTAAATGTCATGTTTCCTCAATGGTTAAGACTTCTAGGTTGTTTTTTTTAACCTCCGTTTCCTAGCAATTCAGTTATTTGTTGATTCCCTGCTACTACCTGTGCACTTGATGCATGTGAAAACAATCTCTGTATCCTGTGATGTCGTTTTTTTTTTCTTCTTCCCCACACAAGCCTCGAATCAATCTGAGGTGCAGGCATGAGTAATCAAGTGTGAAAATGCCCTTACAGGGAAATAAAAAAAAAAAAAAAGAAAGCTCTGATTGTCAGGTTCGATTACTGGGGGATCGGTGCGCTGTCAGTTTATCATTTGCGCACACCCTTTTTCTCTTCCCTCTACCTGATTGACAGCTTTGATTTCACAGCGGTTAGATGAAGTTTGCTCAGTGAGTGTGTTTGCTTAAATTGAGACACATCTCAGTTTAATGCTCGACATCATAGAAACTGGTTCTGTGTTTGGTGATGTAAAGGTGGAACCTGAGCTTTGTCCGTCTGACTCAAATGCAGCTTTTGATGAAATCAGGACTAAAATATGCAAAGGTTTGGATTCACATGGGTGTGTTGGGTCACACCATTTTTTGTGCAACTCTGTGAATGATTTATTTTATTTTTTTCAGGCAACTGATTTTAATCTTGTCTAGAAAGACATCATGGCAATTCGGATTTGTTTTTTAGCCTGCTGCTATTGGCTATACAGTAAGTCCCCTAGATATGATAATTTCGAGTTATGAACGTTTGGAGATACGAACATGTGTTGGTGCATTTTCAAGCGCTGAAGTTAGATCACCTGTCAGGCGTACATTTTCAGCGTGCATCCCAGGATGTCTGGAAGCAAGCGTAAAAAGCAGCAGCAATGAAGCTGGTAGTGCTAAGAAGCACCAAGCAATAACGATGGAGAGGTGAAAAGATATCGCTCGTGATGCTCGTAACATTTTTTAACCATTGGCACGATTCATCATAAACACAACTGGGACCTACGTCTTTATCATTTGCTCTCACGCTTATTTTTTTTTTTACAATTGTGTTATTATCCCAGTACATATACAAAGTTTGTTGGACTTACGAACAAATCGGACTTACGGACGAGCTCCCGGAACCGAACTCGTTTGTATCTTGGGGACGTACTGTATGGTGTCATTGTGAGTCTTATAACTTGTATTGTCTTTGCTAAGAGGCTTTAGAAGGAAACGCACCAAACATAAATTGAGCATAAGGACAGCTCGTGTTCAGTTCACACCCTATCAAGATTGCTCCTTTCTATAAATAAATTCACAATCAACAATTTCATGCATGTTCAAGAGAAACGATGCTGCTGAAGCCACTTCATTGCCAAAAAGGGTTAATACCCGAAACTCAGATTACATTATCTTCAGCTTGTTTTGTTTACAGCGTTTTCATAAATATCTGCATTTCAGCAGCTTCTCTTCATCGTCCCACACGTTGCCCTTCTGCTTTCCTTCTCCCGCTTTCACTGCAGACCCACTTTGGTAAACTTCTGCTGCATGACCTTTCCTCAAAAAAGGATCCCGACTGTTAGTTTTAGCGTATGTCCCAGTTGATGGGGACATTAGTGCTGTGAGCTTGTCCTTGTAGTGGATACACAGAACTGTTGACTAGGAATGGGTGCAGAACTTTTGTCACGAGTCAAAAACAAGTTTGAGGGCCTCAATTACTGCATGAAAGCAGATGGTCTTTTTTCCCCCCTAAGTAAAATTATTTTATAATGCCATTTGATATTCATGACGTAGATGTTTATTGTGTAATTTAGGGAAAAAGACTGTTAACTGCATCATGAGAAATTAATAGGAATTTGATTACAAAGTTAATGGTCTTTATTCCTGGTTTCATTATTCAAAATATTATTCATATAAGATTTATTCTGTGTGATCAAAAGTTCTGGTTTCACTCGAACGTCCTTCGTAGATATACATTTCTCAGATCTATATTTGTACTGATTTATTTCATGGAAAATATTTAAATGGATGCAGAACATTTTGCTGATTTCTATGTAGAAGCCATGCTACAAGGGGGTACAAACTTTTGCACTTTTATTTGACCAGCTGGCTGCTTTTTGTTCTAGTTTATATGTGTGTCTGCTTATTGCTTTTTTCTGATATCACCTTTGAGTAACTAGTTGTCTCTCTCTCTCTCTCACACACACACACACACACACACACACACACACACACACACATATGTATGTTATAAGCTCGTATTGTCTGGTCTTGCTTTAGTGCTTTTGTTCTTGACTATCAGATAAATCTCTTATTGTTTTTTCCGCTCTATGAAATAAGAGATGAAACAGATGAACCCGATATCATGCATACATACATACATACACACACACACACACACACACACACACACACACACACACACACACCAAACACTTAATGAGTGTAAAATAATCTCTGAGAGAAAATGGAATGTTTTCCCCTAGTCGGTGTTGTGTTACTGTTTGTCTCTCTTTAATGTTTTTTTTTTTTAATAATTGCAGAATTTGCATAATTGCCCACAGTTGTTGTGTTGATGCCGTTTGTGTGAATTTAATTGGATCATTTTGTTGTACTTTGTGGAGAAGAGTGTAAATACCTCACTCTCCATGTTATGAACACACTGAGGTGGCAACAAATTGCATGAGGTGCATGCTGGACTAGACAATGTGTGTGTGTGTGTGTGTGTGTGTGTGTGTGTGTGTGTGTGTGTGTGTGTGTGCGTATGTTGCAATCACGTTTCCTTATTTTCACCATAAATAAATAAGTATTGGCATAACCCGTGGCTAAATTATATATACCATAATTAGACTGATTGTACAGCCGATGCATGCAATTTCTGTATTCTTAAATGTTTAGTACAGACATAAATAAGAAGTATATGCTATTTATTGTTATTTAGTATTTATTATAACATAAATGATTATGCATTTGCAGAGAAATTAATGCATTTCACTCACTCGCTCATCGTCAACACCGCTTTATCCTGTATTCAGGGTCACGGGCTTGGGGCACGAGGCGGGGTACAGGGTGCCAATCCATCTCAGGGCACACACACATACACACGCTCATTCACACACTACGCGCAATTTGGGAACGCCAATTATCCTAACCTACATGTCTTTGGATTGTGGGAGGAAACCGGAGTACCCGGAGGAAACCCACCAAGCACGGGGAGAACATGCAAACTCCATGC
>JAQMYJ010000004.1:5426081-5443666 GCA_030014305.1 Clarias laeviceps | reverse complement strand
GATCACGTGACGCTCGGCGTCAAAACAAGAAGCGCATACGTGATACATGATACTCGGTACTCGTAAACCAAGACTTGTTCGTTTTTCAAGTCATTTTATTTATTACAAATCTTTGCTTATCTTGTGGACACTCGCAAACCGCGTTACTCACAATCCGAGGTTTCACTGTATATATAGTTGCATGTGAAGTGGTAAAATGTTGCTATTCCTGTATACAACCCTCCAGGTGGTGCACACTATTCACACACAACAGCATTCTATATATAGGAAAAAGTATGTGAACCTTTTGGAATTTCAGGTTTTCTGCATAAAATATGATTTAATCATCTAATTCAAGGATATTGGCAAACATAATGTGCCTAAAATAATAAGAAGATGATGATTCTGCTCTTTTCATGTCTTTATTGAACACAATTATTCAACATTAAAATTGGTAGTGGAAAAAAAAAATTATTAACCCGTGGAATTAAATATACATTGTGTATATGTATATATACACATATATACACACACACTTAAAATAAATATATATATATATTAATTTTAAATGTGATAGTTACAGAATCACAATACAATTCAAATTCTGTTCAGAGTTTAGCAGAAATCATGTCTTGCACTATGAATATTTTATCAAATTATTGTAACCAGTTTTACAAATAAAACAGATTGTTGTTACATGGGGAATAGGTTTAAAAATAAATCAGGAATTTAATAATCCATTATTAATCTTGTCTAACCAGAAATCACTCAAATACACCACTTGTAACACCACACATTAATGTTCTGCACTTCTTTTTAGCACTCCAAGTCCCTGCCTTTAATAAAAACACCCTCATTTAAAGTCACAATAGGATCTGAGAGAGGAGAGAAGTTCAGACTTTTTCCTTGTAAACATGCATGTCTTCGTTCCTCTCGTCAGCTCCTGAAGTGCTCGCTCAGAAGCCGTACAGTAAAGCTGTGGACTGCTGGTCGATCGGAGTCATCGCATACATCCTGTAAGTAGTACTGCCTTCAACTTGTTTTAGGGCTTGTACTGTATTCATGTATCCAAAAACTTCAATTTCAGATCATTTGGTGTTTTCCCAAAATATGTTATTTTGGTATGCTAGGATTCGGAGGGTCCCAGGTTCAAACCCCAGCACCACCAAGTTGCCACTGTTGCGCCCTTGAGCAAGGCCCTTAAACCTAAATTACTCAGACCTCTAAAGAGATTTTTATAAAATCAGTCACTCTGGATAAGTGAGTCTGCCAAATGCTGTAATGTAAATAGTAGTAGAAGTAATAATAATAGTAGTATTAGTAACAGTAATAGTAGTAGAAATAATAGTTACACTTTATCAGCATTTAGTTTGGACTTCCTTATGGCTTTTCATGAAAAAAAAAAATTTGATTCTTCATCAATTCAGAGATTTGAATAATCTTTAAAGAGAAATCCATCATGCATCTAAAAACATGTCTCACCCTTATTGAACACATTACTGCTGTCCTTACTTTAAACGCGAATATTTACAAATTTTGTCTAAATTCTTAACATTTAGATCTCCATGAGCAACAGTGAACCAGTCATACTGTGCACACACACACACACACACACACACACACACACACACACACACACACACACACACGTGTCTTGATCAGTTACAGATGTTGTCCTCCATCACTTTCTCCTTTCATGGTGTTTTTCACATGCTGTTTGTGTTTCTGTGTCTGACTCAGAAACAAGGATTTAACATCAATTTACAAAATTGTGTTCAACCCTCATATAATCTCAGTCATTTTCTATCTCAACTCCTCCCACACAGGTATGGTATACAAACCCCTCTGAAAGTACTGGAAAAACAAGGCTAATGCTTTTCTTTTTGCTATACACTGAAGACATCTGTGTTTTAGATCAAAAGATATGAGATCAGAATTTCAACTTTCCTTTCCTGTTGAATAACGTGCGGATCCGAGCGCGTGCCAGACACACATTCAGTAGCTCTGAAAGTCTACTCTCGGTCTGAGTCCTGGGGTTCACCTGTGACTCCATGTGGTGTTACAAAAGGAAAACCAACATGAAGACCAGAGAGATGTCTGAGGGAGAAAAGAGTGAAAGACATTGTACACAGCAACAAGTCAGTACGGCAACTTGCAAAAAAAAACAAAAAAGAAAAAAACACAACCGCTAACAACCAGAGCTGATTGGCTGAGGAAAACAGCAGGTGATGACAAACACTGTGAAAGCTGAGATGATAAAGTGTGGAGGAATAAGGGATCTGCCCATGCAACCAAATAGTATTTACTTTAATAACTTGTTCCAATACTTTTGCTCAGCTAAAATTAGATGGTCTGCCACTAGAGGTGCCATGTTCAAGCTTGTGAAGCTCATCTAGATGTAAATATCAGAAAATGAATGATGTTTAACTTAAAATCTTCAACAACAAAAAAACAGTGTTCCAATACTTTCACAGGGAACTGTGTGTGTGTGTGTGTGTGTGTGTGTGCGAGAAAGAGTGTTAAATCTCGTGTTATCTGTACTTCTCCATTAACCAGCGAGTCGAAGCCCAGCCAATCAGGTTGACTCTTCAGTGCTCCCTCACGGCTGATTGGCCTCCTCTCACGTGTGAACATTACATTCGCGAAGCATCTGCATAGCAATCCTGACGTCAAGCGGAGAAAACACAAAGCTAATCAGATGGAAATCAGGCAGAAAATTACCATCCATACTTCATCCACTTTGGCACCGTTAGCCTGCGTAGCCAAGGGGAAAGGCATTTTAACAAGTTTGATGACAAAAAGGGGGGTGGGGGGGGGCGGCGAGGAGTACATTCTCGGAAATGCATTTTTTTTTTTTTTGTTAAATCATTTATTCACATGATGCACAAGCGTAATTCTGTTAATCATCTGTCTTCTTGCCTAGCAGGCTGCGTGTTACAGGAGTGTTATGAAGAAATTGTGGATAATATTCCTGATAATACGGTTCCCTCTAGCGTCACATCTCACACACACTGCTGCACTTCCTCCTCTCAACTGATTGAGCTCATAAATATTCTGCTTTTTGTTTTATTCAAACTTTACTGTCTTATAAAGGACCACAATAGTGTTGTACTTGGTTTTATTTCATACAATATAATCATAGACGTATTTCTTAATAATTTAATTAAAATATAAAGTCATTTCAACTAGAATAAAGCATTTACATGATGCATGAGTGAATTAATTAATTCTGGCTCCACTCTTGGTAATTGACTTCGTAGTTATTATAAATCCTTGTATTTATTCATTAATATGAATTAACTTAAGTAGTAAGTACGTCACACAGCAGACCACACAAGCGATTCCCTGAGGCCAGTGCACATCTGTGCTGACGAAAGGAACGATTTATTGTAAGGCAACAGTTAATAATATCAGTGACACAATATGATTTTGATACAATGTCCACAATGCAATGTGATTTGGATACAGCATGATTTTTGATACAATATCTATGATACGATATTTTAATGCAGTATATATCATCATATTATCTCTATGTAATGCAATATATGATTGTGATATCATTATGCAATATCAATACAATCTGAGTAATTTCAGTACAATTGCTGCATATCAAAGATTTAATGTGATTTTTGATACACATTAATAATGCAATGTGATTTTAAGAGGATTTTGATGCATTATAATTTTTTCATACGATACCATCAACTCCATATGATTGGTACATCATCAATACTGTACCGTATCATCAAATCAGTGATATGATTTTAATATAATTTGATTTTTAATACATCATGATTTTGATGCAATGTCCACAATTTAATGATTTGGCTACAACATAATTTTAATATGATCAATGATATGATATACTTTTGAAACAATTCATAATCATATAATTTTTATGCAATGATTGATACAATATGATTTTTATACAATATGACTGGTACCATGTGATTTTGAGACATCATTAATATAATTTGCAAAGACATAAGCAGTACAATATGATTTTGACTCAATCATACAGTATTTTGATACAATACAATGTATGATGTAATTGTATCTGATACAGTGTAATTGATTGATACAATATGATTTTTATGCAATATGACTGAGACAATATGATTTTTATGCAAGACAATACCGTGTGATTTTGATATCATCGATAGAATCTGACTCGTTATCACTTTATTTCCAGGTGCCGGTTAAAAACAAAACCATAGTCACATGAAATATTATACTGTCCTTTTTGTTTGTTTAATGACTTTAAATCATTGCCCATCCCTAATCCAGATCACCTAATTGTTTCACCGCTAGTGATTACCACCTAACTTACAGAGATCTGCCTTTTATCTGAACACTTGTATCAGCTGTCTTGGTCAGGTCCTAATTGAAAGGTGTCCTGTAGCATTTGTGTCTGTACAGTAAGGTTATCGAAGGATAATTTAATTCTATTGGTCTTATAACTGTAGTCTCTGCCACATACAGATAATAAAGACGGCCGGTCTCTTTGTCTTTCAGGCTGTGTGGATATCCACCTTTCTATGACGAGAACGACTCCAAACTCTTCGAACAGATCCTGAAAGCTGACTACGAGTTTGATGCACCTTATTGGGACGACATATCCGATTCAGGTGATGAGCCGAATGTTCGGGATGGGAATCAGGAGGGATCGGGCATCACTATACCTACTGTAGCTGCTGATTCGATTATTTCGCTTCAGTTAGTATCACGGTTTTATAAACACGTTAACTCACTAAAGTGATTTTTTTTATTTAGTTACAATTTAAAACAAACTTTGCAAATGATTTGCTCCTACCACACAGAATGCTGTGCTGCCTGCCACTGTGTGAATCGTTGAGTGCTCCACCTGTAGGATTATAGAGGAACTGCACCATTTTACCACCTTATGCAAGCATACAGTATACAAATTAAAATATTTCAAAAAGGATTTTGCCATCAGTGAGGTGATGCATAAATTGGCACACAAAGAATCACAATAAGTATCTGAATCATTATCTCTCCCCCCCCCCATCTCTAGCATAGCTTTCCTGAAATAAACATTCACAGGAGTGGAATTTATAGATGTACTATAACGAGACAGTCACGTAAATATTCTATCATTTATTTCCAAGTAACTGTTAAATCCTGGCTTGCTTACATCTACAACACGTACACTCACTCACACACACAAACGTGTACTCGTTATGCTTATCTATGAGTAATCCTGTGGTCTGGCACTAAGAGTGAAAAAATGTAAGCATAGTTTTTACAGGAAAGTGTCTGACCACATGCTTATTTTTGTCTGTTAATTTTTTTTCTCCTCAGTACTCATTTCCATAAACTACACTTTATTTATATTCGAGATCAACGTTAAAAGGACATTTTAGTGATTTACAAGGAAACTTCAGACGCTCTTCTACAAAAACAAGAAATATTTTCACATATATTTCTTTATTAACATGAATAATTAGGCACTTTGTGTTTTGTGTTTGTTCTCTCTAGCCAAGGACTTTATCAGCTGTTTGATGGAGAAAGACTCGGCTAAGCGCTACACCTGTGAACAGGCTCTCCGTCACCCCTGGTGAGTCTCATTCTCCGTCTCGGGCTAACGCAGGCGTCTGGAACAACCCCAGACACGGCACTCAGAACATTCTCTATAAGCTTAGATACTGACCAGCTCTTACACGACATGGGTAGTTCATTATAAGAATTTAATCTGTTCTGGAGGCGAGTTCTTAAGGTGAAATTTTCTATTGCAAAACGCATTGTCCCAGAGGAAATAATGTAAATGCAGATAATCCGTTCCAGCCGCCTAAAATTATTACAAATATTACCAATTTCCAACACTATAATCAGATTTTTGCATATAAAAACAAGCAAAACATTTGACAAAAGACATGTAAATTAAGTAAATATGAAATAAATAGACATTAAACCTCACTTTAATTCATGAATCCTCTTGGCACCGGCAGCTTTAAAAACTAAAACTGAAAGTGGCTCCGTTTTATTCTTGCAGCGCTCCTTGATAACATTCTTGGGACCCATGGTGCCATGTAAAAAAAAAAATAATAATAATAATAATAATAATAATAATAATCGTTTGTATGCCGAGGTACCACTGTATATGATTTTGGCGCCTGGACACTAACTAGAACACTAGAAAGTTATCTTGATTTATATGTGTGTGTGTTTTGTTTTTGTTTGTTTTTTTTACAGGCGATTAAGCCACATGACAATGCAATAATAATTTGGCTTCCCCCCCCCCCCCCACAGGATTGCCGAAGACACTGCTCTCTGCAAGAACATTCACGAATCCGTCAGCCGCCAAATGCGTAAAAACTTTGCTAAGAGCAAGTGGAGGGTAAGTCATGCCAGTAAACAGACCTCCTGACGCACGTTATGGATTCAAATGGAGCGGCTCAGCCCATCAGCAATGCTCTCCTGTTGTTTTTGTGTGTCACAGCAAGCCTTTAACGCTACAGCGGTGGTCAGGCATATGAGGAGGCTTCAGTTGGGCAGCAGTATGGGTGCCAGCATGGACGGCGCTCACCCGAACAGCAGCGCCCAGAGCCGGGGTCACGCGGCAAAGCAGCAGACGCCGCCACCCAACCAAAACCTGACCGCGGCGTTAAACCTCAACCAGAACCAGAAACCTGCTCCTAACCAGAATCAGTATCACATCAACAACATGTCTACAGAGTCTCCCACTATAACACGCAAAGACTGTAAGTAAAGACTCCATGCATGTGAGAATAGGTCTTAGTTGCTAGTCTCCACATCGTGTTCACTGTAGTAGGATTAATTCAGTTTCATTTATATAGTAGAGGAACCAGACTCGGCAGGGAACCCATCCTCATTTGGGTGATAATGGATAGTAGGGATTGATCTACAGTCATACTGGGTGTTAGGAGGCTGGAGGTTCAATATAATAGAAGATGTGTTCAAGTTAATATGGAGTCCAGTTTAGTTTTTGGAGGCTCAGGTACAAAACTGTTTTCCAGTCCTGAACTATTGAGCAACTGCAGTCACAAGTCATCAGAGAACAGCTGTCTGCATCATCCGAGTCCAGGACCGTCTTCATGTTAAACCACCACACGCATCCCCAGTCAGACCACATGGCCCACTTACTACAAATCATTACTTTTTCTGTTGTAGTCTTTTTTTGTTCTAATTTTTTTTTTTTTTTTTTTTTTTTAAAGGTGTGCTCAAAGTTAACTTTGAACTAAGCTGGTACTTTGGTTAAAACAAAATAAGATAAAGCACATCTATAATACAACTGTTCTAAACATCTGGTGTTCTCTGATGGCTCTGATCGCTCAACAGTTCTAAACATCTGGGAAAAGAAAAATTAGATCCAGGTAGGACTCTTACAGATCTTGATTAACAGCAGCTCTGTCTCAGCTGAGCGAAACGCTTGAGACAGGTTATGACTTCTACTCAGGTTATTCAGGAGCTCAGAGGCAAGCCATGTGTCATAATCAGGTCTTTGTAGTCAATGCAGAACTTAATAAGCATGCAGACATGCTTGAATAAGACCAAGCTATTGTGTTCTGACCTTTTCCTGGGAAAGGGTATGAGCTGTTCGAGCAGTCTAGAGGTTATGAAAGCAGGCAGTAATTTCCCAGCATTATGTAGGGTTTCATTTTTTTTTCTCTCTTCATTTGGTCCTTTTACCAGAATTTAGAAGGTCATTTCTAAGTTTTTCTTTAACACAATCTCATTTTGTATAGCTGAGCTGCTGAACCTGGAGAAACCATTAAGTTTTACTGTCTAATCAGCACACAAGTCAAATTTAGTGATAAAGGCATGCGAATTAAATATATTAATTAAAACAATAGTGGCCCTAAATCAAAGCCTTGTGGGCTGCCACATTTTACTTGGTCTCGGAGTCATATTCATCTTCACTCTTAAAGAGTCGAAACTGTCTATCGAGTACAATCTAAACTGAGCAAGAACTTGTCTTGGTAACCAAACTATCCATTCTAAATATTCTAGGTCATTAGTGTCAAATACTGCACTCAACTCCAACAACATAACTACTGTACAGTCAAACTTGCTAACGTGTATGGTGCTCTTTTCTAGGTACAGCACCTCCTCATGCTTCCTGTTCTTTGGCGTCCGCAGCCGCGTCCCCAGCTCCAGGGGCGGAGCCCTGCAGGCCACACCCAACCTCGGTTGCCCCGGTGAGCACTGTGTTAACTGGGACCAAGTGACGCCAGGTCCTGCGGGGGGAGAGCTGGGAGGCAACGGCCCTGTAAGCCACGCCTCTCAGCCCACCCCCCGCCCTGCCTTGAGGACAGGCAGAGGACTCACCCGCCCACTGGTCGCCATAATTAAACCATTGAGAGACTCGACGCTGCGCGCCACTACCTGCATCCTGCAACTCGCTCTGCTACTCAAACCCCACACCATCAGGGGGCACGACACACGCAGACAGGATGATGGAGAGGTCTAATTCACTTATAAGAGTGGATATACGTGGCCGGACTCGAGTCTTGTATGAGAATGATAGCGTGTCGTGTTATGAATGTGCTACGGATCACAGCAGCCATTTAACCCCCCTGGGTTACGACTCGGAAAGGACTTCAGAGGAATGTACGGGAGCAAAAGTGAAGAGTGTCTGCCTCGAGCACTTTCAGGCAGAACCAATGTCAAATAGTTGTTCTTATTCTATATCTCTAAGCTCTTCCCCTCGTATTCTCTCGTTTTCTCCCCTTCTTTCACACTTCTGGCACTTCCTCTACGTGGTGTTTGAGTTGACGAGATTTTTTTGCTGTTTAATTTTCTAGTCGTTCTCTGGTTTTCAAGTTTTCTACGATCTGACTCGCAGACCTGCAGAAGTGCTTTATAATCCTGTTAGACTGTTCTGAACTGTTAATCTGGCTCCGAGTTGTAGGTGTTTGCACATGAAAATTCCACAGCTTCTGACTGACCTGCTGTCGTCCTGCAGTGTTGGATTGAGAGTTAATGTTTATTACCACGCCGCAAAATCCATTCAAATATTTGCCTCAAATATGATTATTTTTTTGTCAACACACCATCTTTCTCTCAGTCTAGCTATCTCACATTTACACACACACACACAAACACACATATTGACATCCCCTTGAAAGCCATGGCAGCGTTGCTTCACACCCAGTGTACGAGTTCTCAGGGAATTCCACAGTTGCACTGGACATAATCATGACCATAGAAATGAAAATTCTTCCATGTCTCGGGTCAGTCTCACCTCTTACCCAGACTAGAGCCCTTCATAGGAAATGTTAGGATTAGGATATATATATATATATATCAATCATGCGCCCCATCATCCACCCTGTATCGAACTGTCTCTACCAAAGGTCTGAGTCAGGCGGCATGCATATATGGGCTAGGGCTGCCCCTGTAAGTTTACTAAGTGCTTTGGTTTATGTGATTTTTTTTTTTTTAATGCACTCATTTATATTTTAGATTAATCATAGTTAAAACCAGTATTGCATCTGGAAATTTAGATTATATAGCTAGTAAGTGTTTTTTAAAAGAAATGCAAATGACACTGAAAGATGGATGCAAAACCATGGGGGAGTTTTGTAGGGCATAAAAAAATAAAAAATAAAAACTTGGACGCACTTTTTTCATAAGACTTAAATGGTGGAACATAAACTCCGCAAAACTCATCACAATTCTTTGAATGACCTATAAATGTTTTACAAAACATAATTAACTAATTTGATTCTATATTTAAGCTGATCTTGCTCAACTTGCCTTGAAATAAAAAAGGAACAACAGTGAAATATTTGGGGGAATTCTAATTAAAAGAAATAAAGAAAAACTCTTAATTTTGATCATATCAGAGTACAGACAAAAAAAAAAAAAAAAAAAAAGAATTTCCCTTAGGTGTGAATTTAATAGAAACGATGTAAATAGAACCATGATAGGTGAGAACCTACAGTACCACTGAGCCAATCATGGAGCATGAATGTGAAGCTTGACTACAAAAAACAGAAACATGTCATTATATTATTTATAGTCATTAACTAATCAGAAATGGTTCAGCTTGTAAAGAACAAGAAGATTCTAGCTGAACGATTAGCTTTAAAACATCACATTATAAGCTCATGTTGAAAAGATTAACGAAATGACCTTTTTTTAAAAAAAAAAAAAAAAGGTTAGCTTGTCAATCAAATAAGCCACACCCCCAAGTCTTGGTGATGTTAAGAGGAGATACATATTTAAGGAGACAGAACATTCCTTTTGTTTCACCTCAGAAATGATAGAAGTATAAGAGGCGTTCAAGTCTAAACCGGGACTTATGATTAAATTTCTGTTAAATGAGGATGTAAAACCGACATTTACAAAACATTTGAATGGTGCAAACAGTTTGAAGAAGGCCATATATCTGAGCCGAGGGATACACGTGCATTAGTGTAGCAGCAGATTATATAAAAAAAATAAATAAAGGTCCCGGTTTGACTTTAACGCCTCACATAGAAATATTTTTTATATTTCAGTACTAAAACATACTGCTTCACAAATATTTAGTTAAAACGCATTATAATAATATAATACATGTACACTAATTGACATTAGCTTAGTGTTTCTGATCATTTATTAGGAGACTCTTTAAAATTCAAGCCATTTGGTCGACCAAGAAAAAAATAAAAATAATCAATCAATCAATAGTTGTGTAAGATACACTGGACTAAAATACACTCCATTTAACCTCAAATGATGGATAACGTGGTTTCCGATTTTTTATTTTTTTTTAACAGTTTAAAATAATATCAGTTGTACTTTGTTGCTAAAGTTAAACACATGCCCGTGATGAAAAACATCCTTAATGTGAGCAACGTGGAGTTTGCATGTTCTCCTCGTGCTTAGTGGGTTTCCTCCAGGTGCTCCGGTTTCCTCCCACAGTTTAGGATAACTGCCGTTCCCAAATTGTCCGTAGTGTGCGAATAAGCATGTGTGTGTGTGTGTGTGTGTGTGTGTGTGTGTGTGATGGATTGGCGCGGTCTCCGGGGTGTACCCCGCCTCGTGCCCCAAGTCTCCTGGGATTGGCTCCAGGCCCCTGCGACCCCGTATACAAGATAAAGTAGTATAGGAGATGAGTGAGTGAGTAATAATACAAATCTAAAATGTAATATAATAATTATTATTATTATTATTATTATTATTATGGACATTCATTCATTTCAAGCATGAAAATTGTCTCCTGTTGGCAGAAAGATTTTTATCTGTTTTAGATGCTGAAACAAGCAAAATGACATGCCAGGAGATAAAGACAATATCAAGCTTGAAATTAGTAATTACTTACACACATATGTTCACGTTACCCATCTAATAAAGGTCAATTGATATTATTCACAAAAGGTATCAGATTTTTTTTTTTTTTTTTGGTGAGACGGTGACAGTCCTAATATTAGCTGTACATCATGTAAATGTGTCATGCACCTAATGAGCGTGTGGTAAAATTCAGACGTGTATCTAGTAAGAACTAACCCAGACGGGGTGGAATTTAAGAGTTAAGGGCTTTAAATCACTTATTCTGGTTATTCCGAGACCAGCGAGTCTCCTTCACAGTAAATGCTTCTGAGTTTCTTGTGTTGTCTCCTGCAGCCTTTACAATGTGTTGTTATTGCAGGAGATGTGTGTGTGTGTGTGTGTGTGTGTGTGTGTGTGTGTGTGTGTGTGTGTGTGTGTGTGTGTGTGGAGAAGGGTGCGTCACATTCTCCTAAGTGCCATCAGAAATGTCATGCAACTTCCCCCCATGTCCCCCCCAAATGCCTACGTGTACGTGATGTAGTCAGGAGTTCTGTTCAGGATCGGTCATGTATCAGTGTGAATCCCATGGTGTCGTGTCATGTTAAAGGTCTTTGAGGTTCTTGGTCTGTACATTTCTGTGTAGTTAAAGATGTTCGATGTTACCGATGCTCCAAGCATGTCCCCGTCCCCATCCCTGTCCCTGGCCTGAGATGAGAAAGCCAGTGAATTTTTTTTTCTGTGCACTCGAGTATTTTTATACCGAGAGAAACATGGAAGCCTTTGTGGCTGCGTCTTCTGTTTCTGTTATGGTATTTGTGTGTGTTTTGGTCTCGCTGTCTGTGTTTATATGAGCTAACTGATGTGCATGTCATGCCCGTGGTGTTTCAAAGACGATGTGAAACGCAGTTTTCTTCCATGATGTTATAACGGAATCTGATTGGACGCTGAGACCTGATATTTCTGCTGTAAAGTCCAGATTACGAGAGAGGAATTTTGTCTTTTAAGCCATGAACCACTAATTAGGGAAGAATCTTTCCGAATAAAACATGGAAAAAAATGTGCAACACAGTTTGAAAAATTATGGCAAATAAATTGCAATTCCCAACTGATCCGATCGAATTTGTGCACTTTTTGAGTTGTTTTACGGACAAAACTTTAAAATTCACCCAGGATATTAAGGAGAAAAAAAATGTTTAAAAGGTCGCATAAACTCCAGCTGAAATACAAAAAAAAAAATGTAAATGAAATGAGCTACAGATAAGCCATGTAAATGAGCTACAGATAAGCCACGCCCCTATAGGGAACAGGGGAGTGGCATGTTCTTATATGAGGTCACAATAGGGGGGGAATGTAACCGGCGAAAAACAAAAATGTTTTGTTGTTTGTAGTTAAGGTGGCATGGTCGCCTCACACCACCAGGATTCTGGGTCGATTCCCACCTCGGGCGCATGTTCTTCCTGTACTTCTGGTTTCCTCCCACAGGTTAGGCTAACTGTCTAAAAGTCTAAAAAGTTCTTAATGGAAAATATACCCAAATCTGGTGTTTGTAGATTTGAGTTAGTGGTACCTGGTCAGTTTTAAGTTCTGATTTCAGGTTGTCTTTAATGCCATTAAATCAGCACTAACTCAGTGAATAGGGAAGAAGGAAATGATTTCAGGGTACAAACAGCGATGATGATGATGATGATGGGAGGGAGGAGAACTGAAGCTCTGCCTGATCTGTGTTATTGTTCTTCATTTTTCTGAGAGTGTTTCGCTTTTATTGTGGTCTTTTGTGTCTTTATGTCGGGAGTTGGATCTCACTGTCTGTCCAAAGGCTTTGTAAATAGATTGTGTACAGTACAGGTTCTGAGACATGCTGATTTAAAAAAGAAAAAAAAAGAAAAAAAGAAAAAAAAAAAAAAGTGTGTGGTCTTTGGAATGCAAACACATTTGTCCAGTAAACACTGCATTTTCTTTGGAGCTCTGTCGCAGTGTACTGAACGAACACACACACACACACATACATCTGTATGTTTGTTTTATCGTATTGCTCTTCTGCACCTCTCTCTCAGATAATCACGCTCCTATTGGATGAAAAATGAGCCATTTCACAGTATCAGTATCCCAGTCCTTATCAACGGTGGGCATTTTAGACCAAAAAAAAAAAAAGAAGTAGTTTTCGAATGCACTGCTGTAGTTCTACACAATCGAGTCCCCCTACAACATTATTTCATGTTTCTACTTACTCAGGCGTCGCGATTGCCTCTTTAAATTAAAAGCTGTGATTGACACAAGTCTGTGCCACCCTCTAAACTGTGCAGTTTATTAAAATAAAAATAAAAAATACCATCCCTCGAGTATATATTTAGGACTCAAAAATTACAGCATGGTATCCGCCGACAGACAGGCAGCATCTCTAGTATTCCATAAAGTGTATGAAAATTATCAAAATCAAATGATATATTTTTGTTAACTAAACAAAGCATGTCTAAAAAGTGTTCATGTCTTCTCCAAGAGCCCTTACCTTATATACACATTATATATATTATATAAATATATATATATATAAATAAATAAATATATATATATATAAACCATGTTTCGACAACGCAGGTCTTGTTCCCACCGCATCTCCATGGCTGCCCTCTCCAAAGTTGCCCAGTGAAATGTGAAATATATACTCTATATGCATGTGACAAAACTATATGATCCATATTTTGGAGTGGCATATGAATTACTAACGTTACTGTGCTGTGAACCTTCTGTTAATATGGGGCTTGTATATCCAATGCCTTTGACAATCATCTGCACATATCAAGAGTTTATATACCATGCTGTAAAGAAACAGGGAATGAATGTGTGTGTGGTTTTTTTCTTTTTCCTCTAATAAATCCTGAATGATTAATGCTTTGGGTTCAGTGTTCATTTATTTAATCTCATAACTACACACATTGCTACTGAGTGTTTAAAGGTTTAATATGCGCTTTTACAGCAGATCATCGTCATGGTGTCCCACCCACCCCAGACTACACATTTAGAATTTTTATAAAAGGAAAGAATCCATACAGGTGGCACCTATCATGAAAATGAGCACATCCCATTATTAAATCCTTTTATATAGATATTTAACTAATTTGCAGGAATCATTCTGCATTGGACAGACACTATGTAGTACATGTTCATGTACAAGTTTTAGTAAAACATACAGTATTAGGATTAACAAACAGTTAAAGTTCATATTTAATGCTGAGACAAATTAGTTCCCATTTTCACTGATATCCACCAATCAGTTATAACCATGAATGACATCTCAACATTATATACCCGTAAACTGGTGACACTCATGGGCACCCAACGCTTCCTCATGCCCTGCTGAGAGCAAAGTCTAGCCGGTCTGGTCCCATCCCACAGAAAAGCCAATGCAGCAACGGCTGCCAGGAAAATTCAGTGCTGGCACGGACACACAGTGATGATCAAAGAGCCAAAAGCCGCTAAGGTCATCTTACAAATGCCCCAGACCCCAATCTGATCGAGCATCCATGGGATGCACTGGACGAACAAGTCCCATCCACAGAGGCCCCACCCCACATCCCGAAGCACCAAAGTGGAGTCATGACCCCGAGGGGCCAGAACTGCCCCAGTGGCACAAGCCAAACCCAAAACCTAGGTGTTTTTAATGTTAATGATTTTAAAATTACGGCTGATCGATGTACATCGTCTCAGTCAAACTACGTCTCACTCTCTACATCAGCTTGTTTTTTTTTCACTTGGAAACTCCTCTATCCTGACTAATGCAAAACCTACTGTAAAAGTAAAAAAAAAAAAAAAAAAAAGTGTTCACACATGAGAAAACCTTCATCTCTTCAAGGATTATGAGTTTCTTTCTTCGTTAAACATTATTAAATAGGTTTATTGTTACTAATTGTTGACTATCTATGGCATTTACATCACAAGTCCTTGTGTTGAGCTGTTACTCTACAAACAACAATACTGCATTAGAATGAGGGCATTAATATAAACCTACGTCTATGTTTAAGCTGGAAGCACCGTCAAAGGAGTTGTTAGTCTTTTGGCTGGTACCGTCGAGGGGTCGACACATCGGACCATTTATCCAGGTTTGGGACCGGCACTGCATCCGGTGGCTGGGGTTTGGACATTGGGTGGGAATTGAACCCACATGGCAGACGAGAGCCACCAATGCCGATCTACTGTTAGAGTAGTACAGTTATATATACATATTCAACACCTTCTAAACAATCAGATACTGTGGTATCGAGCACATAAGTAATGGACTGTCGATTCAGAATAGTAAAAGAAGGCATCTTTTTTTTTTTTTTTTTTTTAAACAAAACAGCTTTTGTAAGTAGCGTCAAAGGAAAATCAAGTCAGGTTTCTATAATTCTTATTACTGTACATTATTTATAAATTGAAAATGACTTAATAGCCAACTATATCTTAAATTGGAATGATCAGTTTATTGTGCACATCATGCACAATAATGAGTTATATTTACAGAAAAGGCACACTTATATGCCCAAACACCTGATCATCACACCTACAGTTTATATGCTTTATATGTTTTTCACACACGGCTTCCCAGAACGTCTTTACATTTTCCCTTCACCCAAACCCGTTCCAGCATGATGATCAGTTGTCCACATACTATTGGCCATATAGTATATACAGTACGTTCGATAATTGTAATTCATTTTACAAAAGCCCTGTTGAATTCGCAATTTTGATTGGTCAGAATGTGTCGATTCTGTAAATCTGTAATTAAAAAAAACGCAGGTTTAAAGTAAACTAGTTCTAATATATTATTGTTCATATAGCAGCAGATTATACACAATGACTTGTACGGCATCTGCTCTACATAATCGAAATCAAATTAACAGATTTTTTTTTTTTATGTGCTACAGACATGAACTGGCCACTTTAATAGGAACACCTATACATTCATGTACTTCGATAAATGTACCCCTCATGTGGCAGCAGCGTGGCACATATACTCATGCAGATACAAGTCAAAAGAGCTTCATTTCATGTACACATCGTAACATTAGAATGAAAAACAGTGTGGATTCACTGACTTGATCCATGGCATGATTGTGAGTTTGAGGCAGATGTGCTACGATGGCAAGAGCACATCAGGTTCCACTTACAGTAGGTCAGCTGTAAGGGAATTATTTTATATAGAGGAAGTTCATTCTACTCTCTTCCTCTCAGATCTGATAGGAAGGTGTCAGCAATGAAGATTTAACACGTTAGCGTCTCCTGTGGCATCTGTTCTTAAGGTGCTAACGCTCCCACGCTCACCTTCTCATTCACTCTCTCTTCTACTATCTCGAGCCAACACCTCCTGGTTCGACTCTGGATGAACATCTGGCTAACTTCCACTCCTTTGTACTTCAGGATTTCACCAGGACATTTTACAATGGTTTATGTTCTTTGTAGTAACAGATGTCCAGGGCACAGGCATTTGGTCAAACTTATTTAAAAAAACGATTATTCAACTACACAAACTTAAAAACTTTACATCAACCAAAAGCAAAAACAGAGGCACCCGAACTAGAAAGTAGAAATTCTTAACAGATTTTTTTTCTGTCCTGTTATAACAGAAACTGGACTGTGGTTCTTTCGTACCATGACAAACAGTACATCTGTCTTATTAACTTTAAAGGAGACCGATTATGGAAAATTCACTTTTTAGCCTTTTTTTTTTTTTTTTTTTTTTTAAATCAGATGTTTCTCCAGTGCACATTTACAAAAAAAAAATTATAAGAATAAACATACCTTTCAAAAGGGTTTAAACAAGCCAATTACATTTCCCCCTATTACCCAGTGTGCCTGTAGCTTTCTCGATCTCTGTTTTAACACGTGATAGAAAGTCTAAGGCCTCCTCAAGCCGTACATCTGACCCATCTAATCTGCGACCTATTATGCATCATACTAAGATTACTGTGGGGACAAAAAGTAATGTCATAAAGTTAGCATTTTTAAATATTCGCTCACTAAAGAATAAATAAAATTTGATCACCACAAACAAATTGGATTTTATGTTTTTAAATGAAACTTGGCTAGAAGTTAGCTGCAGTGCTTAATGAAGCAGCCCCTCCTAACTTTACGTTCATGAGTGTCTGCAGAACTGTTAGGAGAGGTGGAGGGTAACTGCTCTATTCAAAGATGTCTATCAATGCAAGCAAGTGTCAATTGGTCAGTACTTGTCTTTTGAATATCTAGGGATTTTGCTGAAAGGTGTTCCACATATTCTGTTCATCATTATTTACAGACCTCCAAAATACACTCCAGACTTTATTGAAGAGTTCACAGAACTGCTATCAATGATTTCCTCAGAGTTTGACTGTTTTGCTATAACAGGG
>JAQMYJ010000004.1:5408967-5422942 GCA_030014305.1 Clarias laeviceps | reverse complement strand
ACATAATTTGACCATTAATTTTGTGACATTATAGGGGAAGCTGAGCTTCCCTTGCAGTCTTAAAGAAATCCCCACTGTTATTTACTTATCATTATTATCGAAGACGACATCATAATAAATTATGACACAACAATTAAAACATCTTATTTAAATCCGTAATATTATGTAGGCTAATAATCTGTAAAAATACCCATACATCTTTAACCAATTATTATTATTATTATCAAATTCAAATTTTATTTGTCACATACACAGTCATACACAGTACGATATGCAGTGAAATGCTTATACGATCGCCTGTGACCTTAAAATTAAAAAAAATTAACAAGAAATAAGAAAGAGAAATAAATAGCTGAACTATAAGAAAGTAGAACAAAACATAAAAATTTTCAAAAATATATAAGAAATATAAAACCTATGTGTACAAGAGAAAAATAATTTTAAATGCAAATAAAAAGTGGAAATGAATGAAAATGTCCAGGTGTGCAAATGTGCAAATATTAATAATATTTTTTATTACTAATAATTATTATCAGTAATAACAATCAATAATTTATTTGCAAGTTATACACGTTTTAATAGCATATGATTTATAATGGGATCAATGTTTGTTTTAATAAATATTCAGTATTTAATGTCTGTAGTGTGAAATTTCCACAGCAACAGTGACAGGTATCCGAGGTGCTTATGTTACCATGGTAACTCACGGAGGACGTGACGTCAGCGCTGGTGACTTTGCAGAGTTTTGTTCCCTGCAAACGGAGCAGGGAGTAGGGAGCACCCTGTGAAGTACACTTCGGAATGGAACGCAGCCCCTTGATAGTTAATGACTGTTTAATGGGAAATGATGATGAGTGTTTAGTTTAATAGGAACGATGGTGCTCAGTGATCGGTGTATCACCATACTTTCCCCTTCAACCAATCAGCCATAACATTATGACCACCCACCTAATATTGAGCAAGTCTCCATTCTACAACCAAAACAGTAATGTGCTGCGTGCTCTGACATCTTTCTATAGGAACCAGCATTAATCTTTCCCTCAATTTAAGCTACACTAGCGCTTCTATTGGAGCCTTCACACTTCATGTGCTTCAGTAAGCCTTGGCTTCCCATCACACCGTCATGGGTTCATCAGTTTTTCTTCCTTGATCTGATCAGTGTATCTGTTTGCTTGATGGGAACAATGGTGATCAGTGATGGATGAATGGCAAACCATAGTGGAAACCAGTCATATGTCATTGGGAACATTGGTTTGCACCAGCACAACTTTCTCAACCTTTATACACTGATGTGAGTCGAGTGAATCTGTCCTGATGAGAACCTGATGTGAGCTATAGAGGTACACTGAGTACAGGACAGTTACAAACAGGCTCTGGGTTTGAAATAAAGTTACTGAAGAGTACAGACTTTGGCAACAAAGACTCTAAACTGTCAACACCGGGGCTGCCCTTAAAGTGTCCCCCTCCTTCCTACACACATCCTCTTCACATTGTAGGTAAGATGAGTTTTATGTGCACAGAGATTAGCAGTGAGCACAGACTGACCCAAGATGTTTCTTACACGCTGAGTCTTCAAGGACCTAAACTGGCCGACAAGTCACACTGTCCTAGCTCGGTTTTAGGTTTCCTGGAAAAAGTATCTTTTTTACTTTCAAATTTATCTTAAGTTATATAAACTACAATGCTCTTCCTTTCTAAGAAATAACATCTCATTACCATTACCATCCTCTTTGTGATCACTGTTTGGGAAAATAATGACTAAAATGGGAAATAATCAAACAGTCTTCTGATAGTTTTTTTCTTCTTTTTTTATATTTATAGGGATTAAAATAAACATTTACAAAAAAGAGCTCGGAAAAATAAAGAAAGATGTTGGAGAAAATGCGAACAAAAGCAATGGTATTTACAAATGAGAGCAAAAGTTTGCACACCCCTATATCCTTAATTGAAGGAAATGTTTCAAATAAATCAACCAGACATGTCAAAAAGAATAACATTAAGTTTTGTCAGGTGTCCAAGAATTATATAGAAGACAAAAGTATATTCATTTACGTTTTTACTGTTAATATCCTATTGTATACTTTTTGCATATTTTCCTTTCTTGTGGTTATGAAAGTGGGTATAGCTCAGGATCCTGTCAGTGTGGAGTTTCTCTAGTTGATTGTAGAAGTTTCCTTCAGATTCTCTGCTCTACAACCTGTTCCCAATAAACATGCATTGTTGGTAATTAGCTGTGCTAAATTGCATTAGACATGTGTATGGTTCTCTGCTGTGAACTAGCGTCACGTCTGGGGTGTCTTCCCAGTGTTCCAGATCCCACAAGACCCTGACCTGGATAATGAACTTACTGAAGATGAATGAGTCAGTGAATATTTGTACAACCTTAACTTCTTGCCTTCATTCCATCCTAAGGGTGTGCAAACTTTTGCACTTTCTCAGACGTACTTTAAAATAAGATACTGTCCAGCAGTGTCGAGTCCAAATCCTGTTGTTATGTGTGTGTTACATATTATCTGTTCACAGTGTGCGTGTGTGTCTGTGGCGTGACAGCCTGTGTGGAGGAGCGATGGAGTTGAGGTGATGTTCAGACTTCTTCTTGTTGCTGCTCAGCTGCTGTCGGAGCTCCCGGAGCTCGCGTTCGTAACGCCGACTTGTTTTACGCTCTTTACGCAGTGAGCGCTTCAGCTTCCCCACACGATCTTTCAGCTTCTGGTTCTTCTTGTCCAGTTCATTGACGCGCTCCTGCAGACGGCCCGCACGATCCTCTTCCTCAAACAGGGCCTGCTGCACGGATGAGCACAGCAACTGAGATACAGAGAGAGAGCGAGAGAGAAATGATTAGAATGCGTGGTGGTGTGCATGGTAATAGCATCATCAGCAGCAGTTCTGTAAGCCTCATTACTTCCTCTTAGCTACTGCTTTTTTATTTTACACAATGTGATGATAAGATCATGCAGCAAGCAGTGTTTTACTGGCTTATATGGGCTTAACAGTACAAAAGCTCTTTTATTACACTAAATGTCTAAACTAACTAAGAGCACCTGCTGTCCTCTTTGGCCACGTTGCTCCGAATGTGTGACTGCGGTGGCTTTTATTCATCCTTTATTTCTAACTAGCGCTAGTCCCTGGCGGGAAAGGAGTTTCTAGGAATAGTTAAAAAGGTTAAAGCTAAAAAATAAATCTGATGAGCTTCTCTTTTATTTATATAGATAAAATAAATATATAACAGCAGCATAGAACACAATCAATTAATTAAAGTCCTAAGGGTATGCAAAAGTTTGCACCTGACTTTGAATTCTGTGTTGTTTGTTAGTTTCGACCATAAAGTGTGTTCAGTGCTTCCATATCTCTCGGTCTCTTCTTAGATTTCAAAATAATAACTTACCAGATCAAAAATTGAAAAATTAAAGATCAAAGCCATGAACATTTGAAAATGAAAAATGAAAATAAAAAAATTAAAGACGAAAGAGTCCAGTCTTTCCGAAAGCCTTATCTGTCTAATGTTCTGTAACATCATTTTAATCCTGACGCTGTGGATACTCAAGGATTTTCTTACATTTCACCCGAGCAGTAGAAAGAGGACAGGAGTAAGAGACGTGATTGAGGAAAGAAAACGACAGCCTTAGAGGAAACAGCCACCTGCTGGAGACGTGTCCTGCTGTTTAAACAGAAAAGCCGCTGCTGGAACAATAAACAGCGACTGTTCTCTGTGGGTGCGTTCTGGCTTAACAACACACACAAATGCTGAATGGCCGGTACACAAACACAATGGAAAAATATACAGTAATCTTCATAATTGTAGATTTTCTCTCTTATTTGTTTTGTAAGATAAGGATTTGGTTTACCAATAATTTTTTGAAAAAAAAAAATAAAAAAATCGAGCGTGAGAGAGTGATCAGTTTGTTAGTGTAAAAGGTTCAGCTGTGTGAGGGAAATTGTAATCACTGTGTGTATTGTTTATTTTGATACACTCCTCATCGTTGCCCGTTTTCTTCGAGGGTGCCAATAATTTCGGAGCCGTCTCTCTGGCTCCCGAGGCTAGGCAGCTGGTCAGAATACGCAAATGTGTCGCAAGACGCTTCTGGTGGTCATGTTTTTGTCACAGCCTGCGCTCGACAAACACCCTATTACTTATTTTTCTTAATGAATCAGCGTCTCCTCCCACTGTTTGTGTGTGTGTGTGTGTGTGTGTGTGTGTGCGCGTGTGCTTTCTAGCCCATTTCACAAGCCAAACACAGCCTGCTATGTTCAGTGGTCCAAGCTGTGAGGAAAACACATCTGACGTACCCACAGGACTCTGGAACAGACGGAGGGAAAGAGCAACAGGAAGGAGAATGATGAAGGCACAAATGGCTGGCTTTGGAAAGACCGAAATCACTGTGACGGATCCAAGACTGCTTTATCTATCTCAAGTAGAAAGGGGACCAATAAATAGAGGAAGAAGTCATAAGAAATAGAGTTACCACGGCAACAATGGATTCCCTGGAACCTGGGAGCAAAATTATTATTATTTTCATTCATCGTCTTTATTGCTTTATCCTGTATACATAATCACTGGGAGCCTGGACAGGGTGGCAATCCATGGCAGGGCACAAACACACACACACACTATGAGCAATTGGGAACATTAACCTAATCTGCATGTCTTTGGACTGTGGGAGGAAACCATAGTGCCCAGAGGAAACACACCAGGCACGGGGAGATCATGCACACTCCTATAGAAAATTAATATTTAATTTTAACTATGTTTTTATACTATGCTTTTACTGGTTCAGGGTGCAAATAATTTTGGCATGGTTTAAAAGTGAAGGTTTCTCAGAAAGTAGTCTACTTAAAAGAAAAGTAAGTGGGTTTATCCAGTATTTTTAGAGGTAATTTTAAATACAAACAATTTCACAAATTGCCGTCCACTCACTTTTTTTTTTTTCATCTTTAGAGGTCAAAATAGGGCAGAATTCTCCTTTAATTATTTCTTTACTTTTTACTTCCTCCTCTGCAAGCAAAACGGTCTTATCATCTCTCCAGTTCAGATTATGATGGTCCTACACGCTCAGTTATTGGGGTTTGAAACAGCTGTGATTGGAGCAGTCTGATTAAAATAACGTCATACCACCATTTGACTTTCAACAGTTTAAAACTACAACACCCCCATATGATGTGTAGCCTACATTGTGGCTTTCTTTGTTGTAACAATGACATCACATGCTTTCCTAAGAGCAGACCTTATCTTCGCTAAAAGTAAGAGTAGGAAACTTCATAAATAACTTTTATGTCCTACTTTGAGTTATTAAGTTATTAAATATTAAGTTATTAAGGTTAAGGCATTGGACTATGGTTCAGAAGGTACCGGGTTCAAATCCCATGACCACTAAGTTGTCCCTGTTGGGCCCTTGAGCAAGGCCCTTAACCCTCAACTGCTCAGATGTTTAATGAGATAAAAATGTAAGTCGCTCTGGATAAGGGTGTCCGCCAAATGCCTAAATGTAAGTGATTCTGCGATGATTAGTAAATACAGGCCAAATTTCTTTTAAGGGCTAACAAGCTTTATTTACTCTGGGTCTTAAAACCTAGATGAGAATGGCAGAACTGGATGGAGTTGGACAGAGCTAGGCGGGGTTTAGGATCAAGCCGGGCGGGGCGGGGGGTATCTTTTGGTGTATGAGGTCACAATAGGGGAAAATCTCATTAGCGTGTTTAAACCCCAGCCACTATACAAATGCAAAAAAAAGGTCATGAGGTTTTTTTTCCCTGATTTTTTGTAAATAAACATTGCACAAGTCCATGTGTATTATTTCTACACAGACACTAATGTTAAAAAATGAGTCAGTCAGTGTGGTTTTAATGTTCGCTTAAGATTAATCTTTTACAGAGAGAGTGTGTGAGAGCGACCCAGGTTGCTGTGTTATTCTGCTAATAGAGCGACTCCTTTAAGCTGCGTCAAACAACCCGTTTCCCACAGGAAGCCTCATCTGCACCACACGACCACCTTCATTATCTCTGTTTTTCCCAGCATGGCTAATCACCTCCACCTGTCTCTAACACACACACATACATATATATATATATATATATATACACACACCTCCTTGTGTAACAACAGCTCTAAAGTAATCCTGCCTGTAATTTAAATCTCGGGTTTATATTTGAGCATTAGTTCAAACAGGATACTGTTTTTCCTTTCTTTTTTATGAACAGATTAAAAATATTTAACAAAGAAAAGCGTATACTTGTTGCTATGGTGAGGTTTGTTGTAAGGAGACATTCATTTTAACATTTATATAAGGAGTCTCCAGCGTCAGTCTGGAGGACAGAGGACTTTCTGGATTCTTGATAGAATGATAAGAATTTAATGACAAGAGGCTGATAAGGGAACGAGTGTTGCTGCAATGTAAGTGACTTTTTTTGGACATTTGTGCGTTTTATCAGATTAAAATGCATTAAATGTAGCTGTAAATGGATAGAAGGTATGAAGTATGGATGTTAAATAAATGTAAAATTCCTGCTGTGGTATAAGATCAATACAACTTTTTACAATGTGGTCATTATGGAAAAATAAGAGAACTCTAGGTCACATGACACCACCCTGTTATTTCCATGTAAGACCGTATAAAGCACAATACCCTTAATAATGTTGTGTGTGTGTGCTTGCCAATCATTTTGCAACTCTGAGGTCTGCGTTTCTGCTTTTCCAAAAACACCATCTGTTTAAGCTCGAGAGAACACCTGTTAGCGTGACCTCGTGTCTCTTCAGGTTATAACCTCTGACCTGCACATGCCTGAGCACAAAAACACACAAACACACGTTATCCCACTGACAGGGCAGAGATGTATCGCTCACTGTTTTTCCCCCAAATCACATCTGCAGGCCGTGTGTGAACTCCGGAAAAGCTAAAACTGTGACTTCATGACTTTAATGTAATACTTTTCCCTCAATCTCAACTCACTGCTTCTGTCTCATGTATGTCCAACTGCATTGGGTGGATATTCACTTAACTGTAAACAGAACAGAAAACTTAAATCTCCTTTTTTGTGAAGAAGTTAAGCTTTTGGGGCAGTGGAGAACATTTTCATGGATTTCCTCAGTTCAAGGCATTGTCTCGATCACTTTAGTCAGAGAAACTGTGGTCATTTTAGAGCTCAAAAGGGGACAAGTGTAAATACGTAGTCCTGCCATGGAAATGGAAAAGGGGTGGCTCAATCGGTAAAGGCTCTGGGTTACTCATCGAAAGGTCGGGAGTTTAAGCCCCAGCACTGCCAAGTTGCTATTGTTGAGCCCTTGAGCAAGACCCTTCACCCCCATCTGCTCCTGGTGGTGCTGTATCTGGGCTGATCCTGTCCTCTGACTACATCTTCCAAACTGGGATATGTGAAAACATCATTTCACTCTGCTGTAAAGTGCATGTGACTTAATATTATATACGGCTTGTACTTGTACAGTGCATCTACAGTATGCAATTGTTCCTTTTTTATAGATTGGATATATACAATCAAATACTGTTACACTGATCAGCTATAACATTAACACCACATAACATCAACACATTAACGTTGATTATCAATTTTATACCAGTAAACTGGTCACAGGATCATGGGCACCCTAGGTTCACTCATGCCCACGTGGAGCAAAGGTCAGCCTGTCGGGTCTAATCCCACAGAAAAGCAAATGCAGAAAAAAAACGGAGCCCCACCCTACAACACCCAAAGGATCTGCTGCCAACGTTCTAATATAATTGTGCAAAAGACCAGTTCATGAAATAAAATGATACAGAAGTAGAGCTTAACTTGCAAGTAGATTTCACTGTTTTGAAAGCATTTTACCAAAATATTACATATTTCACATAAATGTCCTCCTGCACCTTTTAGAAGTCTTCCACTCTTTTCTCATTCAGGATTGCTGTCTGTGGTTGTCACACCTGTGCTACTAATAAAAGATTAAACTGGATAAAGATTCAGATTAAAATCACTGCAGTGTTCCTTTAAGATCAAGCGGATTAGTGTCAGAAAGTTGTAGGACATCTTTTCTCGGTCGCCCTGCTGTGCAATAATCCGACTCCTAACCCCAGCAAATCAGCTTTGTGTGTGTGTGTGTGTTGCTCACATGGCCCTGACTTGTACTGGGTGTAAGGAGTCCAGACGTTCCAGCTGCTCTCGAGTCTCTGCATCTCCTGACCGAACTTTCACTCTCTTTCCAAGACTAGTGTGTATCAGAGAATGAGTATGTACACACACACACACACACACACACACACACACACACACACACACACACACACACACACACTGTGTGTATATAAAATGTATGCCTGTGGGGATCAGATGCCAACCTGTCTGGCCTGACGTCACAGAAAAGCAAGTGTAGCACAAACGTCTAAATAAAGTTAATGCTTGCTTTAGGAGAAAGGTATCAGAACACTCTCATACCTTTCCCTCTCGCATGCTGTCTATGGGGATTAGCAGGGGAAGAGTTCAAGGTTGTTGTTCCGGCCATCTCAATCTGATCGAGAGCTCGAGAGCCACCCTACAGAACCTCAACACCCAAAGGATCCGCCGCGGACATCCTGGTGCCAAACACTAGTGATGGCTCGTTCATTTTTGAACGAGTCTTTAACGTGACTCAGAAGAACAAGTATTCTCAGAGAGCGATCCGGTCATCTTCTACTGGGCGCGAATGCGCAAAGCATCGCAGAACCTCCGTAGGTTATGTAAAGGAATGAAGAGAATGAACGACTCGGACTAGAAGACTCTTGAGAAGAACCGCTCAATTTCGTTTCTAGTGTAATGCACTGCATAGCGTCTACATTGTAATATCATCATTACTGGAACTATAGCCAAAATTTGTATGTGTTGCATTGAAAATTTTACATTTTATTTTATTTCTGAGTCACTAAAATGATCCAAACGTCCCATCATTACCAAACATCAAAGCACACCCCCAGAAGCCACCCAAAACCTAGGTGGTTTTAATGTTAATGGTTGAAAAGTTATAGCAGTTATATAACTATAGTTTATATGTGGCTCTGTGTGTTTATGTGTGTGTGTGTGTGTGTGTGTGTTGGGGCATTCTCTAGTGACCAGAACAAACCCTTAATTACCTCAGTGTCCTGTAGTGATAACACACCAATCCAAACGAAGCAGCGTGTAAGGTGTGTGTGTTTGAGTGCGTGTTTGGTGTGGTCACCAACAACACACTTGGTTAAGAAAGATATGCATTGTTTATGTTCTGTATTAGCTCTTCAAACTTTTTGAGCATCAATATTACATCATGTATGAGTTCATCCATATACGAATGAAATACACATTTAAAACAGATTCATACATTTTTTTTTGTCATCTGATCGCTTTAAGACTCTTAACCAAGTGTCCGAGCCTCTGTATAAAATGTGTGTGGGTCATTTCACACACTCAGTATGACTGCTGTATCCGGTGTAGCAGGGAAACGAGTGCATCACATTTAAACACCAGCTGTGTCTCTTGTTGATTTTGTATTTTGCTTGTAATATCTATTAAAATCACCAACTACAGCAGTCACGGTGTTCTGGTCAGTCGTGGTTCTGAGAGACGGACACGTTTACAAGCTCCTGGAGTAATAAATTCTGCAATAAATTCATCTTGACTGCATTGGCAACTGTATGTTTATATGGATACTCAACTATCCATTATGCCCAACTATAATAGTTATATACACAGATTTATATATATAGAGAGAAAGAGCATATCAAATAAACCAGGCATCAACATGCAAGTCATACAGAGACCTGGAGACAGACAGACGGTAGTAAATACATTTGGATTTTCTGGTTAAATGAAAGCAGACAGGAGCTGTTTGGATGTGTATTCGTCTGGATATCGGCTAGAGGAAGTGTTACCATATAAAGGAATCAGGAAGCGCAATAAGGGGGTGTTTTATGGCCATAGAGGCATTGGAAAGTCCACATCATATATTAAAACCTTACAGAAGCTGCATTATTCATTTTAGTAGATGTTATTGGTGTACTAAATATATTTAGTAGACTGATATATAATGGTATATTTACATTTCACTTCTGTAGCTTCTGTAACTTTCAACAGAAATCTGGATGACCATTTGGATCTGTAAGGAACAAGAGACAGAAACCTTTAGAAAAATCAAACTCTTCTGTCTGATGCGAGAGAAGATTATGAATAAGCGTCCCGGGATAAGAGCAGGATAGTTCACAACAAATCTCCAGTATCCATGTAAGCCTCTGAAATGCAAGTGAGACTCGTGTATAGAGTGTTTTTGGAATCCGCAGCAGAAGAAACATCAGGATGAACCAGGCAGGTCCAGAGGGGGTGAGAGGAGCCGCAGCAGTAAAAAGTGTGTCAGCACCATTAAATCAGGCAGCTTGAGTGCACATCCAGCTCTTAGCAGAATGCAATCCAGACTCCTGACTCACGTAATGACCAGGTGTAAATGCTAATGATCACTCAACTCACTCAACATCCTGAGCAGGTTTGGGCCTGCTCTGTCTCGAGGCAACGTGGTCAGTTGCTGAAGGTAATCGTTATACGGTACACACACACACACTTTTTAAGACCTCAACAGCACATCTGATTAAAATAATCAGCTTGATAGAAAGCTTTATGTAAACGACATCGAGTTCCCACAAGCCTTCTCCCACTGATACGATCAAGAGTTAAAACCCATTAGGTCTCCTGAGGGGTAATCTCTCCAGCCAAACGTTTTAGCGTTACAAATCTAGACAAGACTCCACCGACTTTCACAGGGAACTCTCAGGGTTTGACCGGCATATCAACTAAACTACTCCCCAGAGTCCTCTAACTATATTTTGCTCACCCTGTGTCACAAAGTTCAACAGAAACAGGTGTAAGGAAGTACAAACAAGAAGACAGGCTGAGATCCTTTAAGATCCTTAAGCTACCCGAGTGTGTAAAAGATATCAATAGAGGCTGAGACTGTTCATGTTATTAATCGCAATTGTCATAAGGCACAAAGCATGTGCAAACTCAGGAAACAAATTCGAATGGATCATTAATGGAACATAATGCAAAAAAATGTCTGTTACAAAAAATTCTGGTTTCTTCATTCTCGAAAACAAGTTTTACAAACTCTTCACTTTGTCCCTTTAAAACAATGATTGGTTTGGATGAGAAGAATCATGCGTACACTCAAACTACCTCACTTTTACAACCAGGATGACTATGTTTATGAGATCCTGCTCGATCATAAAGAGTTTCCCTTTCACAAAATAAAAAGTAGAAAGGCAGAGCTGTGTGACAGCATGGCGGTGCAGTGGTTAGCACTGTCGCCTTACACCTCCAGGGTGTGGGTTTGATTCCCACCTTGGCTCTGTGTGCATGGAGTTTGCATGTTCTCCCTATGAGTGTGTGAGTGTGTGCCCTGCGATGGATTGGCACCCTGTCCAGGTTGTTCCCTTCCTGGTGCCCTAGGTCTCCTGGGATAGGCTCCAGGCCCCCGTGACCCTGTACACAGGATAAAGCGGTATAACATTCTAAAGAATCCTGGAGGAAGTATTTTACTGCATGCTCCATGGGCCCCCTTTACATCTCTTGTAAATCCAGATTTTTTTAGTCTGGTCCTCTTAAGGGGCCGTGTCTACTTAGGGGCTGTTAGGAATCCAGCCTCTATTGCCCCCAATTTGTGATGCTCCTAATCTCACAAGCAAAGACTTGCACATGGACAAGAACTGTCTGCTTCCACACTAATGGGGAATTCCTACTGACCTGCAGACGATTTTTGACAGAACAAGTGTGGCTTGGCAGAGATCGAGAAATGTAACACCAAAGGCATTCGGAGATGTTTATAGACTGTGGAGACAAGTATCTAAGTGTAGACTATTATCAGAGACGTTACTCATCACGAGTAATTGTTTTCGCACATTGTTCTCAATCGTTCCACAACACATAACCAGTTTTACTATCATGAATTTTAAGATTTTTTTCTAAATGCAAATAAACAAGGATATCTTTCCATTGATTTGGACTAAATTTCTGAACTCAATTTTAATTGGATTCCTTAAATCCCTCAAAAGAAGCTCTTTTGGGCTGGACGTAATCTGTACATCTTTAGAAAGTCCTGACCTTTTTTTTGGCAAAAACATCCTTCTATGAATATCTGTTGATATAATGCATCATATCTCATTTTGCTTTTTTTTTTTATGTCTTTTTATCCCCAAAACTAATCGGACCTAGATTAAGCCATCATAGGAACATCTAGCGTTTACTAGGACCACTCTAGTCACTAGTGTATTTACATTTAGGCATTCTGCATTTGCTCTTATCCAGAGCCAATTTTCTGTCATTGGATAGATCCTTACACTGGTTACTTGGGCTCGGTGGGAGTGGTGAACACCCTCTGTGGACCATTAAAAAGTTGTGTATAAACCCGTAACAAACAAAGTCATTTTTGAGGAGGCTTTAATTAAAGAACCCATTATAGAGAGAGACTCCTACCCTATGATCCTCCTGCTGCTCCCAGTCAGGCCTGAGGAGTGTGTGAGCACTGGAGCAGTTAGAGAACTGGAACAGGCTGGAGAACATGCGTTGGTTCTCCTGGGTGTCAGGGAAGATAGCCTCCTGATAGTTAACACTATGTGGAAGGAGGTTATAATTTTCATCCATCCTGTGTGTAAAAGTGTACAGAGAGAGAGAGAGGGAGAGGGAGGGAGGGGTAAGGTAAGTAGGTAAACTTTTCTTTAGTTTTTTAGTTTCTTTAGTAATTTTGTGCACTACAATTCAAAATTCAACAAAAAAGCAGCAAAAGATTTAATTCTAGTTTGACTTCACAGATTCCTTCATACGTTTAACACTAAACTGAATATCGATTACACATGAGGTCAGGTCAGGTCACGTTCAGGGTGCAATTGTTTGGATTTGTGGATGAAGTACAACATTAAAGAGAATAGAATATATCTGTTATCTCTGAGGCTTCATGTTCTGTACATATTTCACTTTCTTTTTACTTGGCTACTAGACATGTAGCCCAAGGGTCAAAAGTGAGCGTTAAATATTAATATTGTAAGAATGTGATTGAATTATATTTTTAATCATCAGTTGTCTTTGTAAACACATTATTATTTATTTATCCCGTTGTCCTCCTCTGTAAAATTTTATTCAAATTTTATTTGTCAAATACAACCATACAAAGTATGATATGCTGTGAAATGCTTATACAACTGTTCATGAGCTAAAAATAATAATAATAAGAAGAAGAAGAAGAAAGAAAGATCAAAATCAACTTTTTAAATATTTTTTTACGATATAAAAAATATGATTAAGTTATTTATCTCACTCACATTGAATCACTGGGTTCCTTATGTCTGTCTTTATGTAACATTTGTTAGGAAATAGCTTTTTTAACTTCAGTTCAGCCTTTATTTGTCACATATACATTACTGCACAGTAAAAAATATTTATTCTTTGCATATCCCAGCATCTTGTTAGTAGGCTGGGGTTGGAGCTCAGGCTCAGCCATTATACAGTGCACCTGGAGCTCAAACCACCGACCTTCCAATCAGTAACTCAAAGCCTTAACATACTGAGCCACCACTGCCCCAGAACTTGCAAACTCCATTGTACACAGACCCGAGGTGGGATCCAAACCCGGAACCTTGAGGTACAAGCTGACAGTGCTAACCACTAAGTCCATCAGGTTCGAGAGCTTGTGTTTATGTCTCTGTGGGTTTTCGACATGTTCTCCTTTTCTGTTCTGACTTTTCAAAAACAAGCCAGGGAGTTGTACTGGATTCTCTAAATCATCCCCAAGCATGGGCGTAAATTCCCCCCCCCCCAAAAAAAAAAAAAAATAATCGCACTCTATTGTGAAAAATATATGTATGTATACCGAAGATAATTGTGTAAGTAGAACCCCCCCCCCTCCATGAATCTGCTATATTAGTGATTAAATTATTACTTATCTAGTTAACGTTAGCTTGTTTACAGTAGCTTGTTGCATAGTGCACTGCAACTAACACGA
>JAQMYJ010000004.1:5382462-5400245 GCA_030014305.1 Clarias laeviceps | reverse complement strand
AGGCCGTCACAGACGGGCGGACAGAGACAGGCCGTCACAGACGGGCGGACAGAGACAGGCCGTCACAGACGGGCGGACAGAGACAGGCCGTCACAGACGGGCGGAGTTAAGAAGGGTATTACAGATAGACAGATCTTCACAGACAGCAAGACCACCATCACAGTCAAGTCAAGTCAAGTCAACAACCACCAAAAAACAGAGTGACCACCCTGGACAAACGGAGTACTGTATTTAAAGAGACTACGACAGATTAAACACCACAGACAGGAAAGTTATTAGAGAGAGAGGGAGACCATCAGCATAGACACAACCATATGCAGAGAAACACCATAGACAAAGACCACCAGAGGTTGAGAGACACCCACAGACATGGAGATCACCACACCACCACAGACAGCAAGACCCCACCAAATAGCGAGACCTTCATCTAAAATGTGTCCCACAATCGACTAGGATTATAAATGATTTCAGATCACTGTATGGCTCATTTGCTTATGTCTTTCACCTCAATTTGCATCCACTTGGTTGTAACCCGCTTGTGTATTGGAACCTGTTCATTCCTTCTCAATTTGCTAAACAACTGACGAAATCTTTCCTATTAATGATTGTCTAAAGTCTGTGCCACATTGACAGTGTAAATACTCCCTTACTGAAGTTTAATGATGTAACTCTGCTGTACAGGCTAAAAGGAATAACACAGACTTATTTAACTACGAATACACACATGCACGCGTATTAAAGATAATTAAACACCTTCCATGTGTCTCTCGTGCACAGAAGCTCTGAAGCAGACCAACATGTCGATGAAGGAGAGGTTTGAGGGTCTGTCTGCCTGGAAGGAGAAGCAGAAAGAGGAGAGAGGGTTCCTGGAGAAGCGACTCGAGGAGGCCAAGCAGAGAGTCCAAGCTCTGGACAAGGAGAACGAGCTGCTGAAGAAACATGTGCAGGAAATGGAGAAACAGCATAGCGGTGCAGAGGAGGTGAGGGCACTGATTACATTGTCTCTAGAATGGCTTCTTATCTTACTTTTTTTTTTTTTTTTCAATTCTAACATTTCTGTTCTTTTTAGAAAGCATTGAAGTTTATCATGGATAAAAAGATAAAAGGATAAAAAGACTGAAGGACATTGCACTTTTAATTAAAATGTTTAAAGACAAATAATACTATTGTAGTTTTAAAGTGATGTCAGCAGTTAATATCAGAATGTCAGTGAAAATCTAGAAATGTAACATAAAGTAGTGTTTTTTTTCCCCAAAGTATCTTTTCCCAAAATTACAGCGTGTGGGCCGAAACAGAGCGTTTACAGTAATTAATTATTCGTTTTCAGTTTTGTAATGGAGTTTAAAATTACCATAAAACATTTATGACTTAATATGTCCCATATGATCCGGACTGGAAAAGTGAAAGTGTCTATTTTTTCTACAATACACGTGAGCTACTTCTGTGATAGAACCGGAAGTAGAACACGAATTTTGCGGAAATTCGCAACTCGAGCGTTCATAAGTCGGGGACTACCTGTACTGACTTGTAACTTTTAAAAGTCTACTTAATGGAAATATTATTTTTTTTCACTCTAAACCGAAGATTTTGAGCGTATTGGTAAAGCCCATTCGTGTTTGCTGTATGATGTCCTGCAGACCAAGGCGTTAATGAGTCAGATCGCCCGTCTGCAGGCTGAGAAGAACGACCTGGTGGCCATAAACTCTGAACTGCAGCTGAAGATGAGCCAGGGTTCTCCGGAAGATTCCTTCATTGAGATTCGCATTGCAGTGAGCACGCACACGTACACATATATAAAAAGCCTTCATACAGTTACTTCACCTGAACACATTCTCTTATACACTGTAGAATTGTTTATACAGATAAATGTATTACTCCGTGTTACATAATGTATTACTCTGTGTTTTGTAGGAAGGTGAGATGAACGTGACCAGAGACTTACCTCCTCAGAAAGACCTTTCTGCATCTTGCACGTATGTTGAATTCTCCCATTCCCGGAATTAAACTCCCTGACCTAACACAACAAACCGAAACAAAGAGACACCTTTACCTTAATGTTTCACCATGTTCTGTATAATGATTCTCTGTAAATATTAAAATACCTGGTAATTGTAGTCATGATCTTTTTGAGTTTAAAACAGTGTTTGGAATATGAAACCCTGTTTTTGCATGCTTGTGTGTGTTTGCGTACAGGACTAAACTGGACATGACGGGGTCTCGTCTGGAATCAGAAGAGCAGACGGTGAGTCAGCTCCTGCAGTCTCTGAGAGTCGAGACGCAGCAAAAAGAGCAACTGCAACTCCAACTACAGGCTGCACAGAAGAGGTGCAAACACACTCACACTTACATACACACTCTAAATCATTCACACACAACTAAATACACAGAGGTGCTGAAACGTGTGTTGTGGTTTTCATTATACAGTCATTATGTAAAGTCAGATTTTCACGGTTAACATACGGAGAGGTTTACATACTGTATACAGTAAGATAAATTAGTGATGTCACTAAATAAACCTTGCAGCTTTAGACGCAACAGTTGGCTGTATATGTTTTTTTTTAATCTATAAACAAATTAGTGATGATTATTATGATAATATTGACCAGTTTGGTTGTTGATAAATAAATATAAGAATGCCAGAGTGTATTGTCGATACATGATACGGCTTATTCAGAGCAGGTAGAATGGTTTGGGGACACCGTTAGAGAGGCCAGATTAAGATAGTTTGGACATGAGCGGAGGGGGGATGAGGGGTATTTAGGGAGGAGAATGTTGGAGATGAAGGAGAAGCGGAAGGCCCAAGAGGAGGTGTATGGATGCTGAGAAGGAGGACATGCAGGAGGTTGGAGTGACAGAGGAGGATGTGTTTAGACAGGGTTAGACACATGTGCCACTGTGGTGACCCCTAACGGGAGCAGCCGAAAGAGGAAGATGTACAGTTTGTATCAGGTGGCAACAAATATTCATGCATGGGCAGCGATCAACTAAGTGAAGGTTCTCATCCAGCCCGTTAAACCTGTGCTTGAATCTGAAAATAAATCATCTTGTTGATTGTAATTGAAGTGAAAGCTTAGGGGTGAAGAAAAATCCTGTTATTCCACTAGGGGGGAACATAAGCATTAAAGGAAGTCTTTTATGCAAAATTATATATATATATTTTATTTTTCGACATTCAGAGGGTCTCTAAACAAAACAAAACAAAACAAAAAAAAATATATATATATAAAATATAATATAAAAAAAGTATAATATATTTATATATATTAAACAAGCTGATTAGAATCCTCCTTTATTGTGACCTCATATAAGTAGAGCCCCTCCCCCAGCTCTGCTGTTCCCTGGAGGGGCGTGGCTCAGCAATAGCCCATTTAAATAAGCAACACGTTTGGATTTGAATTGATGAAATGAAGAGAGTTCAAGGTGTTAAAAATTCATCATCTGAGGGGTTAATTGTAGAATTAACAGCTCTAAGACCTGTTTTAACTTGTTGAAGAAATTGTAAAATATTGGACCTTTAAACTCAACTCAGCTACTGACAAACAATATGGCAATAATCAGTACGTCTTTAGGAACAAGATCAAAATTTAAGATAAATATCACAAGTCCGTTCATGTGGGTTCTGTACGTAGAAGGTGCTTTGTCATGTTTTACAGGTGCACATCTACATTCTGTGCTGTAGGGCATGCAGATCACCCTTACATGATCAACATCAACACTTTGGCTTCCTGATTCATACAGAAACACAGAGTAGCGTACAACATACCGAATATAGTTTACACTCACTTGTATTCAACCGTGTTCTTTCTTAAAGGATTGCAGAACTGGAGATGAAGGAACCCAACAGAGAGAGTGAAACCCAGACATCATTGCCCTGCGTGACCACTGCACAGGAAACTCAGTACAGCAAGATCTCTCTGGAGGAATCAGCCAAAGTGAGTCTGAGCTGAAAACTAATCATCAAAAGAGAAAGTTTTATAAAGAGTAGGACAAGGATACTGCTGAAGCTTACTGTGAGGATGTGTGTGTTTCAGTCTGCCTCTGAGGTTGAGAACCTGAAAACTCAGCTGATGAGCTTGTTTAATGAGCTGCAGCAGGCCCAGAGTAAGCTGGACAAGGCGGAGAACATGAAGAAGAACCTCCAGGACAGGTGCTTCATGCTAAACATCATACATTCCGATATCTGAATGTGCAAAAGTGCAAACTGAAATAGACCTTAATGGGATTGTGGATCATGAACCTGCATTAATAAAACAGCTCATCATATTATAAATGGGGAACACAATCAATATAGTTCACAAAAGAAGTTTTAATCGCATAAGTATTCACCCCTCTGAATTTGGTACTTTGAAAAGAGACTAAATTGAATAATAAAGATTTAGTTTGTTTTTAATTTTGTGATTCTGTCATAAGATAGAACGACAATGACTTGTTACATTAAATCAGGTATTTTTAGGTGATTTTTCACCAAAAAGATTTTCAGATTCCTGCTTCAGTCAGCTCCATTTTGATGCCCAGTTTATTACTGTATCATGTACGGTTGCTGAGATATGGCCAGTGTGAGTTTGTTTATAAGCCGGGCTCGAAAAAAATATGTAAATATGTATAGGTTTTGTTTTTCTATGACAAGTGGAGTAACCTGGATAGTGTTCATTAAAGTGCTTTAAAACAGTGTTTAGGATTAAAAATCTTGATTCTGTTGGGGGATCAGGGATATAAGGTATTTATTTCACTGATTTTTGCAGAAATGCAAGATTTGTTACATTTCACCTCCTGCACACTATTGGCCGTAGAACAGAACGAACCTGTGAGACTTCATTTGACGGGTCACAATTTTATTTACTTTTATAATTGTGGTCCTGACCTGCGGTCTATATGAGACCAGAGTCAGTTATAACAGGAAAATGGACAGGATGGACAGACAAATTATGAATATTAATAAGTTGCACCAAATAAAAGATCTATAAAATCTTTATACATATAGACATAAGAAATCATTTTACTTATTCACTGTTTTTTGTTTTTGTTTTAGAAGTACAAAGTAAATTAAATGGCACTTTTTATATCAGTTCTGTGACTAAGGATGCTATAGTGAGCAAATAAGCTGATGTAATGGTGTACTAACAAGCATTGCCACCGTACTAAAACGTTAATGCAGGTGTAAGGAGCTGGAGCAGGACATGTGCACACTGAAGACCCAGCTCGGGGAGAGGGAGCAGCTGCAGGCGGAGAACGACAGAGTGAAGGTGCAGCTGGAGAGCATGCAGGCTGCCAACAAGCTGGAGCAGAAAAAGGTCCAGGAGGAAAGGTCTGAACAGCATGCAGATGTTAAACACAGCTAGATTTAGATTCCAGTTATACCTCCAAACTGATCAGGTAGAGATAGGCCTGATTTCAATTGACATACAGCGAGGTGTTAACGAGTCGGTGGGTTTGTATTAATGCACTTGTTCTAGGGTGTGTTTTTCGTTTCTATAGACATGACGGACACAAAAAATGTTCTGCCGCTTAAGAAAGAAAACATGATCTCTGATGTGGTGAAGTTTTCGGTCAGTGGTTTGGAATAGAAGTACAGTATCTCTTTCAGCGAGGTAAACTCTATAGGACAGGAGTTTCCACAAAATGACACGCTGTTTTTTTCTGTCTGATTAAATATGAGGCTGGTGAGGGAACGAGTAATTATAAGGGGAACTAATTTGTTTCACAACATTAAATGTACCAGTATACAGTATGAATAATTTCTGCAATGAATTAAAAAATGCTGGCATATTTCTGTAGTATGTTTTTATCAACAGATTCTGATTCTATGTGTGAAAGTAGTTTAAAATTCTTAGCGGTAAGGGCACACACCAAGTAGTGCCCTTGATCATGGGTTAGAGAGGGATTTGGGATTGAGCCTTTTGTTAGAAATTAGTTATCTCTGTAGCTTGCCTTTGGCATGAACGGAACAACACGGACGTTTCAGAGGCAAAAAAACTTTAAAACAGTTACCGAATAGACAAAGTGTTGTTTAAGATGATAGTGTTGTCTTGCTGTAAGTGCTTCCGTGCCTGGTTTTAAATGTGGATTTTAGCAGGCAGCCAGTACTGCGGACCGTACAGACCTACTTTCACTCACGCTGCAGCCAACAGTGTAATTAATGATTGTTAGAACACCTGCAACACACACATCCCAGTGCTGTTACTGCCTATTATCACCACTTGTGGAATGCCTCTCGTCCAATCAGATTGCTCGGTTGGAACTAACTGTTGTATAACAAACTAATCAGCTTCAGGGTGTTAACAGTAAGTCTGATTCATCACACCACCTCTGAAGGGTTGTATTCCTGTGCATTAGTCTGTTTTATTATCACAACCATTATATGCAAACAATAGATTGATCAGTGTTTTCAGATTAAAATGCATTTTGTAAATTTCTGGTGATTTGACTTTTGAGTATAAATGATCCAGGAATGATTTTAAAATCTGAACTTTCTCTCTTTAACCCCGTTCAGGACTGCTTTGGCCCAGTTGAAGGATGCGTACACCAAGCTGTTTGAGGATTATGAAGAACTTCAGCAGGAGAACAAGAAACGACAGGTAACCCTTCACATGCTTTACAACACTGGGCAATGTATCTAAAAATTAGTATGAAGAGTTTGATGAATCATTTTGTAAAACGCACACTTTTGTTTGTGTGGGCGTTATTCAGGGAAACGTATCACGGGAGGAGTACGGTGATCTCCAGACCAGAATGGCTGCAGCCGAGCATGCTCTGGCGGACAAGCAACAGAAGATCGATTTGATGAAGCAGGAGCTGTGCGAGAAGGACAAAGAGCTGGACACCGTGTCTGTGTTTAAGGCTCAGGTGATGTGTGTCAGAGTTTACAGCTAGGATTTGTTCTAACCTATACGCATGAGCTTAAACATCAAACATCAGAAGAAGTAATAAAGTCCTTCCTGTGACTTTGATCATGGCTGGGGTGTTGGTGCCAGACGGGCTGGTTTAAGTATTTAATATAATTAGGAGTTTCAGGCACAACAGTCTTTAGGGGTCACGCAAAATTTCGTAACATCACCCGTAGGTTTTCTGAAAAGCGGTTTTAAAGCCTAAACCCCTGGTTAATCCATAAATAGGTAAATGGAACAAACGGTGCCTGGCTGTTGGCTGTAACACACCTACTTACCTCAAGCTAGCTAGCTTAGCATTAGCTTAGCTAAAACTCCGATAGAACTCAGTCATCCGTACACACTACACCTCGTCCCGTGTCAACTCTTACATTTCTTGTGGTAAGTTAAACTACACCGATTCCAGTTAGCTTATTAGTTAAAGTGATGCGTAGCAGACAGCTAGTGGTTTAACACCTGCAATGCAGCGGTCACTCAAATCAGCTACGTCCCTAATTATAAATAATTTTATGCCTTAATTTCGTTTTAACTGCCGAGTTGCATAGAATTTCACCCCATACATTTGTCATGAATGGAGACCAAAGCCGCTTTTTTGGAGGTTGGAATTGACTTTCACTTTAGGAGCTAGTGGTCCTCCTAGTGGTCGTTTGAGGAATTGAATGTTTGGGCACTTCTGTATTGGACGCATTTTTCAATGTCCACACTGCCTACGGTAACTCTTTACAACCATGATGTGCAGAAAAACAAGGCAGATGTGCTACACCCTGTTGGGTGTTACTCCAGCCTCTTACGAGATGTTTTTGTACCAGTCTAGAGTCCTACTGATTTTATCATCAATTAATGTGAAATGTTTCGTTTAGGGCAAAAAGACAAAGCTGCAGCATCTGTTTGTATGTCCTTCTGAAAATCAACTCTTTAATCAATAGCTGAAATCCTACAGAAGCTCTGTATAAGTTTCTGTATTTTGCCCCCTAGTGGTTAAACAGAGATTTGACAGACTGTATGTTTAACACCCTAGTGAGCTGATAGACCGCTATATTAAGTGTCCGTGTGTGTGTTCACAGGCAGAGGTGTATTCCTCAGACTTCTACGCCGAACGAGCTGCGAGGGAGAAGATTCACGAGGAGAAAGAGCGTCTGGCTGCTCAGCTGGAGTTCATCAAGAAGCAGAACATCCAGCTACAAGATGAGGTGGAGTCCATGGGCAGGTACAATTTGTCTCAATTTTGTTGTGTGTGTGTATTTTTGCTCTAAATCCATCGCAGATTTAAGTGTATTAAGCAGAGGTGGTGTGTTTTTATTATTTTTTTGGTACAGGCAGTCTATGAGTGAGATGCAGAGGAGACACGTGTCTCGTGGTGGAAACCCAACCGATCACCAGGGGGGCAGAGGTAAGCTGATACAGGGGGTCAGGGGCAAGATTGCTGCAACTTGTCTGTCTTTCGAACACTGTTAGCTAAACGTATTTTAATAACTATTAAGTGTATTAGTAAGAGGAATAAAACACTTGGTGTGTTCTGTTTTAGGAAAATAATCAATAGCTGTGTCGTATGATGAAGTGAAGTTATTGTTACTGACCGCAACTTTTGTAAAACGCACAAAAGTTGTTATTCCTCTTATACCACAGCAATTAATATATATATAATTATTATTATTTTTTTTTATCCTTTTTGAATCTATGTTGTAGAATGTTCTTTAAAAAATTGACTCTCATTTACTCCTCTCTCAGGGAATTTCTCACTCACTCATCATCTATACCATCTATAGTGCTCATTCACACAGTACAGGGAGCACTAATTTAGAGTTAGCCAGTTAGCCTAATCAGTAGGGAGGGCCGCAGACCGTTGGGGGCGGTGTAACACACTCGGAGGAACAGCGCTATCCGCTCCCTCCGCCTGCGCGAGCTCACAGACGCCCCTGACTGGCTTGTAGAGCCGTCATTAATGTGGGAGCACTGAGTACCTCTCATCCCTCCCCCCTGAGAGAGCTCGGCCAATTAGCTCTCTCTAGGCCTCCGGCTGTGAGAGGGTTTTTTACAGCATCACCCGGGGATCGAACCAGCGATCCCCGGATGATAGGGCGAGCGCTTTACCACTGTGGAGGACCCCTCTCAGGAAGTTTCTAAAACAAAAATCTCAGTTTTGCCCCCCCCCCTCAAAAAAAAAAAAAAAACCTCTTGCATTAAAAGACACAAAGATTGCTCCAAAGCACTGATACTGGAGACTCCTTTCCAAAAATGATGCATAAAAATTTCTTCATGGAAAACCTTATCAACAATTAGACAGGATTTTTGATTTTTGTCCTTTGTCCATTTGTTTGTATTGCCTGGTGCTTAAACAAGCCCATTTGATTTTCCCCTATTGTGACCTTACATACTATAAGCAGATCATCCCCTGGTTTGTTGCTCAGCTCTGTTGTTGTCTGGAGGGGGCGTGGCTTAGCAGTAGCTCACTTACCACTAGGGAAGTGGTAGCAAAGCAGGTTATGGCTTTGGGTTACTGATCAGAAGGTCGGCACTTCAAGCTGCCATTGTGGGCCCTTGAGCAAGGCCCTTCACCCTGTCTGTTCCAGGGGTGCTATATCATGGCTGTCCCTGCGCTCTGACCCTAAATTCCTACCATGCTGGGATTTTAATGTGCGGTAACGTATATGTGACTAATAAATGGAGGAGCGAAAAATAAGGGAGTCTGTGGTATAAAATAATGCATTAATCTGCGGAATATTTCAGGAGGAGCATTAACACAAACACTTTAAGGGAGCTCTAAAGACTTCGTTACCTTTAAGACATGTCTTGTCTGTTTGTTTCTCTCTCAGTTGACTGGCAGCAGCCGGTCAATATTCCCGAGCATGCCTGTCCTAAATGTGGGGAAGTCCTTCCTGACCTGGACTCTCTGCAAATCCACATCATGGACTGCATCATCTGAGCCTCGACAGCCTGTCAGGAGTCGTACAAGTCTTCACCTGAGTGACACCACAAACAGGACAGCGGGATCTCGTGTACTAATCGCATTCACAATACATACAAACCCCTGCACTCATATTTAACATAATCTCTATAAAGAATTCCGATCAAATAACTCTCCAGTCACTCTGCAGATCTAATTATTTGCTGTTCTTAAGTATGTAGCAGAAAAGACAGATTGATCTGTATATCCTGTGGGAAGAGGTTTTTGATTTTAAATGATGCGAATGAACCTCAAACAAGAGGCTGGAAGAAAAATGTAAACTGCTGACTGTTGAAGAGCTTGGAGCTATATATTTTTATTTATATATACACAGCAGAGAGAAACAAAAAAAGACAACGGGGATGTGTTAAAGCTCCTTTCATTGATTTATATTTAGATTACAAGTTATTTTGCAATAGGTACTTTCTTTGTTAACATATATTTGCATTTATAAGAATTGGGGGAAAAAGTCATCAGTGTATTTAGAAAGCGATAATAGCAAGTGGTTTATGATGAGGTGAATACAGCTGGATAAAGCTTTAAAAACGCTCTAATGCTTTAGTATTTATGCAGGATCTTCTTTGCTAACGAGTAAAACTGTAGCTGTTTTCAGGTTCTGATGTAATTATATCACATGTGCATCCATGTTTACCCTGTAATACAATAAAAAAAAAAGTTTAAATAAAGTGCTATATGGTGCGGATCTTTGTGCATCTGAAACTTGGACTGAATACAAGAATGTATCAGAACTGACGCGCTGACGAACTGATCTTCAGTGCTACAACTAGTTCTGGTTGAGTGGTGTACAGCTTTGAAGAAGCAAGAAAAAACAATCCTCATACTATGGAGACAACTACAATATGTTGTTCTTTTAAATGCTGCCATTTAGGGTCACCATAGTGGAAATTTATTTCTGCATATTCAACCTCACATAGGATTTAACACCACATGCCCTTCCTTCTTTAACCCTCATTGTTTTTTTTTTTTTTTTTTTTCCTGGCATTACAAGTGCACTGACTTGTGACTACCTGATCCAAAAAAAACAAACAAAAAAAAACTTCCACACACAGCCTTGTTTAGCTTCATGTGTGAAAATGATTCCTCATGCCCCCAGAACCAGAGTCCTGGAATATGCCTGGACCATCAGGGAAGAAAAAACTCTATAGACATGATAACCTTAAAATCATTCAGTACATTCAAGTCGTCAGATGACTTCATTTTATTGACACATAACGTTGCTGAGTCTAGACCTGAGCAACTGAAGCAACACCAGATCATAACACTGTCTCCAGAGACTTGTACAGTGGACACTATGTATGATCGCTTCGCACTTCCCTTCTTACCCTGATGCACACATCGGTGTGGAATAGCCTCAACCATGACCTTTTCCCATTGCTCCAAAGTCCAATCTTTTGTGCTCCCTAGCAAACTGAAGTATTTTTTTCCTCTGATGAGTCTCACTGCTGTAAGCTTTGATGAAATACTTTCATTATTAAACACAGCTCTGATTTCTTCTGTCAGTTTTTTTTTTTTTTAATGACAGAACTTCAAGCTTTTTTTAAGTGATGTCTGTTGACGGTCATTCATGATTTATTTCTGATCGCTTTTCTTCTCCGAAGTTGACCTTGAGATTTCTGGGAAGGTTACATAAAATGCAGCGTTGAATGTACTACTAATTTCTAGGTTTAAGTAATAGTGTGTGCAGCGTGTTGGAGGGAGGAAAAAAAAAACTTGCTTGAGTTGAAACAGTGCTTAATACAGTTCACGTCCATTTGTTGTGTTGATCGTGAACAAAGCAGAAATATATTATAAATTGTACACTATTAAAATGATGGTCTAAAGTAAGTGGACACCTGCTTATTGAGGACTCTTTTCCCATTTTCAAGGCTTTCCACAAGATTTGGAGTGTGGAGGTTGAGATTTGTGTTCGTTCAGCCACAGTTATTAGTCGGGTCAGGTTAAGCGAAGAGGCCTGGGATTCAGTCGGCTTTCGAGTTCATTAAAACGATGTTCAGTGGGCCTGAGATCAGGGCTCTGTGCAGGACACTCGAGTTCTTCCACGCCAATCTCAGCACATCATGTCTTAGTTTCCGAGGGTCTCAGCACAAGTGTTTTTTCATGCATCCTGCACCCAACTGTAGATATTTACAAATAATGTACGTAGCAAATTGTTTTATTTGAGTAGCGCTGTTTTATGCGAAGCTTCAACATCCCATAGTGCAACCCATTTAAACAGTTAAATGCTGCCAATGAATCATTACAGTTTTTTTGTTTGGTTTTCATTTTATTCAACTTTTTTTTTTTTTTAAACATTTTTCACAATGTTAAATAGTGTATGGGGAAAAAAAAAAATCACTGAACTGAAGTCACTAAATGGCAGAAACACAACATTGTAAAACAACTCAGATAGTAGTACAAAACAATAACTTAATGACAGGTCAGTAGCATTAAGTAAACACACTGTTTGGATGTATTTATTTCCACAGGAGGCAAAATGGTAGGAAAAAAAACAAAAAAACAAACAAACCTAAATTCCAACGAATGCAGCAGTTGTGATGTTGTGATGAATACCACTAGTGACCAAAACTAGCATGCGAGTTCTTTTTTCACAGAAAGACCAGCATGTTTATTAGGATCTGAATGTATCAGGTGGTACAGTGAACTGCATTTCTACACGTTGGCACTTTGCTAAGCGGCATTTTGAACAGGTTGGAAAGTGAAGGACTTGAACAGAAGAGTTATTTCCTAAAACGGTAGCGGTGTCTACGTTCCAAACGGGAAAAAATAGGTGATACTGGAGTAATAAACACGTGTGAATTCAGTAAATTCTCCTTAATACTGGAGTAAACCAGGGACATGGTATCCCAGTATTAGATATATTGCATATTCTGCACTGCAGCTACTAAATATCACTTTTCTGACCGTAAACAAGGTGCTCGGTTTATGGAATAAAAAAAAAAATTGGACTCGACTCATGAGAAATGTACTTGTAGGAATGGCACTCGCAGAATTAACGGAACAGGAAAATTTGGATTTGCTCGCGAAACCCAAACTAAGCACTGTGTTCTGCATGTACAGATAAAGCACTGAGCACGACATGGGAAAACAAAAAGAAAAAAAAAACTAAACAAAAACAAACCCAAGTTGCTAAAACCTGTTGTTGTTTTTCTTTTTTAAATACTGAAAGTACAATGCAGCCACTCACAGAGAGTAAACGGTTACTAATCTATTTTGTAGTTCTCTATAAAGTGACTGTATTAACGTGAACTTTTCTGGTACCAGACACAGACAGCTAAGCTTTAAGGCAATGGTGTGTAGTAATCTAGCAGGTCTTATCAGTGATCAGTAGTTAAGATGACAGGATCTACTGCTCTATGCCTTGTAGATTGTAACATGCTCATGCCGCTCGATGGATTTCTAAAAAGCTGCCTTGTGATTCTGCGGCGAAACATTCACCAACTGGGTCTATACAAAAGTTCTAACCTACACAAACACGTTGTTCTATTTGTTTGTTTCGACGTTATCAGTGATTGCTCCTTTTTTTATTTAAACAAGCTACTGATCTGCACGAACAGCACAAGGCAATCATGTCTACGTTAAACTGAGAACTGTATGAGATAAAGGGCAGCGTAAGTAGCGATGCAGCGCTGTTTCAGACACTACGGCACGGCGGGGACAGTCTTGTGTTGGCGAGGTACCACTTACCCACTTACACTCTCTTCCTGGTCCTACTGCTGAACTTAACTTTCTTTTTTAATTAACAATTTGCCCTGTTACATCTACGACAAAACTGGACTCACTGGTTAGGATGCAGACAGAATCACAAACCTCACAGTGGGACTCGTACGATTAATTAGTTCCTCTCTAAATCATCTCAATGCCTTCTAACTGCCTTCACTCGACTTACTTTCCTCGTCTGGACACGTATCCTCCGACGCCAACACAAGACTACCGCACTTCCTGTGAGCGCCGACTCGAATGGCTCGTCTATGCAAAGGGAAAAAAAATAATAATAAAGCTATCACTTAACACGGGACAGAATCACAATCACACACACTATACAACTCAGTGTAGCTCTGATCATTGATAGTACGCTTGCTTACCTCATTCACAACCCTGCGATCGCACCGGCAGCCATATTTAACCCTGTGTCACTCAAGTCGTTGATCACTTATACGCTTTCTATCTTGAGCTGTCATGCGATAGACTAGACCACAAATGAATTGAGGAGGTTCCTCAAAAAAAGAAACTTTTAAAGGATATCTGGAACCTAAAACCAACACTTTGCCTATTTCTGATGCTCTAAATGACAGACTCTGATTCGGCATTAATGCAATGTCGGGTTGCTTCGCTGCCAGTGGAACCACATGGTTGTTTTTTTTTTTAAACCGACTGCCCATCTGCTGTAGCTTACAGAATTTACAACTATTGTGAAAAAAACGTTTTTATATGCTACGCAAGGATTCTTGAAAGTGGGTGTAACTGATCTGAGAATATCTGCAAGATGGGGTAAAGGGCAGGAAACTGGCGAGGGGATGTCCACCAGTCAAGAGCTCATCACTGACCTTATTTTTGTGCTAGACAACACTTAAAACAGTTCATAACCCCATTCTAACAGTAATGCGTTAGAACTATACATCACCAGATCATTTTGGTCTTAACCAAAGAAAAAGAGAGGGGGGAAAAATTAAAATAAAAAAGGGCACCCATCCCCAAAATCACTTGCCTACAGTATATTAGAACAGCCCGTTAACTAGCAAAAATAAAGGAGGGAGAAGAAAGAATGCAAGGCACTAGAAACTCCCAAACTCCAGTACGTTCAGGGGGCACTGGGGAGGAGGAAGAAAAAACAAAAAACAAAATCAAAAACAAAGCGGTTATTCAAGTATGTTAATTGAAACTCTTTTACATTCACATTTATCTAATACAATGAAAGAAGTACAAAGGGGGGGAGAAAAAGGGGTTAAAGTGTCTCCAATAAGTTTTGTAATAAGGTAAATAGCTAGCCTTACATCACCTTTTTACCTAATAGCAATAAATCCTCCTCTTTTCCACCCTTTTTTTTTTCTACCGTCGCTTTAAACTTATGTTGTCCAACAACATTTAATAATAAATCACAGTGTTTCAACATCAATAATTGATGGATAAATACAGGTCCGTACAGAACACAACTTTTCCCATTTAAACATTACAATTCAAAAAAATCAACCTGTCGTAAAGAGGTCCCTAATGCGCTCGTGTTTATAAAAGCTGTAACAAGGCTAATAGATTTAAAGCTTCACCAGCCTGTATAATGCGTGAACAAGCCAGACAAGCACCCACCCGAACGCCCCACCCAGCCACATCCTCACTCAGGGTAAATAACTCCACCTCACCTCCAGCCTCTCATGTCACTCTTTACAAACCTAAATTAATAATCACAGGACTAGTTTTTGGCTTTAAAGAGAGTAAAATTATGTTGATTTATCCTTTATAACAGGAGGCACAATTACAAATGGCAAAAGGGGCAATCGTATACATTGTTAAATTATTTTTAGAGGAGATAAAACTCAGAGGAAAATGAAGAGAGGTGGAGGTGGATAACGAACATGTCTGAGTATTACAAAGCAAGCTGGGAGTTTTACCCTTATAAAAGCTTCGTAGCCCAATCTCTCAGGGGTGGATGAATGGCCTCTGATCACACGAAAATCCACACAACCTTAAAACGACACCCTCGATTTATATAAGTGTATATATATATAAAAAAGAGCTGTACACAAATACTTCTTTTCTCTACTAAAGGCCACTTTCTGTGTGTTTTTTTTTTTTCATGGGATTTTGATTTCTATAATTATTGCATCACAAAACATTAGAGCAGAAACCAGGACGCCGGAAAGTTTGTAACGGAAAAGGGGCACATCGCATCACCTTTCTACCTCACTCCCACCCCTTTCCATGACCGGTTCCAGGGACCTCGACTGACTAAAAGGGTGTGAAATAAAGTGAAATTGTCAGGGAAAGCTAATCCCAGGCTACCATGGAGCAACATCACTATACACATCATTCATGAGATTTTTTATTATTATTTTTTTTTAAACATAGGTCACCATCCTCTTTGGCTGCTTTAACATTGCTCCCATTATGTGTGTATTTTAAAATTTTTATTTCTGCTTTGCATCAGTGTGCATTTACCTCATGCCATGTCAACCAGAGTGCAGGAGTGATTCATTCACACAAGAGATGTGTTCATGTGTTCGTGTGCACAAACCCTGGCTTATCTCGGTCCCATTATTCGAAAGGTGCAACACATGTGCCTAAGCTCACACCAACCTCACCACCAGTTCATGTGTCCAGCTCTCTCTCTCTCTCTCTCTCTATCATGGCCTAGCAGAGGCTAGACCCAACCTTATGTAGTCCTTAAATTAGGTCCTCCAGGGTTGCTGACTGATTTTTGCAACGTGTTGATGTGGAAGGCCTGCAGAGTGCCTGGAGCTGCGGGAAACTGGCCCAGGGTCTGAGTGTGTGCTGCCGAGACACTGGCCCATGGGCCGTTATAAGGTGCAGAGGTGTAGCCGTACTGAGGCACGGGGCACAGCGAGCCTTTACGTGCCCCCAGAGAGGTAGCATGAGGGTTGGCCATGGATGAAGCTATGTTGGGACACAGCTGACCCGGAGCGGAGAACTTGCGGGCCATGCTTCCGGACGGAATTGTCTGAGGAGACAGAAGGAAAAAAAAAAAGAACATACAATAAAAAATTTAATAAATTATAATGGGTTTATTTTTTTATGTTCATCAAAAACTAAGCACTAAAGCGTCCTGATGTCTCGTGTATCCTCCAGCCATTCTACACAGACATATACTGTACATATAGGATTACATAATATACTTTCAGATGTTATAAGCTGCCTTGTTTAATTTAGATATAGGAGAAAAAGGAATAAGAAAAGAAAACACGTCAAATTATTAAATAAATAAATAAACAAACAGTCGCATACACTGATATTTAATTGGATTGTCTTTGCTTTGATTACAGCCGTGGCATCGTAGTATAATCACAACATTTAGTTCACTTCAGAATTGCATTCATTTCTCTCAAACATCTTATACTGATGGGAGAGTCTGAGCGCAGTGTAAGGTCTTCTCCAGAACATCTTAAATATGTCCGTGCAATCAGGGAAGAAAAAAATCCATTGATGGAAAAACCTGGTCATTCAGTACATTCAGGTCGTCAGCTGATCAAATTTTTTTGGGCACATAACATTGCTAAGCCTAAACCTGACTAACTGATCAGAACACTGCCCCCACATCCTTGTACAGCCAGTACTATGCAGGATAGTTACATCACTTCATTTTTTTGTTTTCAATTCTTCAGACTTTTTTGATCATCAAGGAAAAATAAAATAAAAAATTGACCCTTTTTGAAAGTGGGTGAGATCTTGTTCACAACCACAGGATTTGTCTTCTGACATGGTTGTTTAAGAAATGAGAAGCTCCTCTCTGCATCAGTTAGGGTTAATTAACTTGTCACCAGATGAAGCACATTAATCACTGCAGTAAAGTTTCCAGTGGAAGACTCTTACCTATTTGGTTAGATAAATCCACGTGGTGAGTTTTTATTTTGGCCAAGCCGTGTAATTTTCTGTTCATTCTGCCTTATATCTTGGATAAATATCTTGCTGCAAGATACACCAACATTTCATTTGTAACTAAAATCCTCACTTAGTACAACTAACTTTATGTCTTTTTACACAGAAACCAAAACTATTTTATTCCTATGCAGTTGTGTTCAAAATAATAGCAGTCCAACATAAGTAACCAGATCAATAATTGTTTTTTGGGAGGAATTATATTTCTAAATATTGTAAATTGTAAATATTTTACTTGTAGGTGTAGTGGAATAATAGAAAACCAACAGACCCAACAGTCATGATTGGATGCACCTGATTCTGTGTAATTTAATCATTAATTGAAATGG